>JAAXLI020003349.1:688-11005 GCA_014621495.2 Entosphenus tridentatus | reverse complement strand
CCCCCCCCCAAAACCATATTTCCATTTTGAAAATAAAACATGCTTCAAATCGCTTTAAACTATTGTCATTGTAGTGCGTATTTAATGTGGCGCTGCAACTCTGATGTTGTAGGAGTGTTGTTATAACAATTCTATATTTATATTATTGGTTCTTTCGCTAAAGTCACGTAGTAGGGAAATAATAAAATAATAACAATATAAAACAATAAAAATTCTCACGACGTTTCGACTGCAACACAAGCTATCGTCATCAGGAGGAAAAAAAATGGCTTGTGTTGTTATTGAAACGCCATAATTTTTTGTTATTTTCTTTCAACCTATCTACGTGACTTTATCGAAAGACCCAAAGAATATCCTCTTACCCTATCCCCAACGGTAAACGTCTAACACCATTCCTAACACTAAACGTGTAATCCTATCCCTAATGCTAAATTCGAACTCTATCCCGAACGCTAAACTCTAACTTTCTAAGACTATCCCCAACGCAAAACCTCGAACTCGATTCCTAACCCTCGAATCGAATCCTCTAACCCTATCCAAAATGCTTAACCTCTAACCTTCTAACCCTATCCCTAATGCTAAACCTCTAATCATATCCCAGAGCCCGTCCCTAATGCTAAACTATAACCCTCTAACCTTATCCCTAATGCTAAACCCTTACCCTATCCCTAACACTAAACTCTGACCCTCTAACCCGATCCCTCACGCTAAACCTCTAACTCTGTCCCTAAACCTCTAACCCTATCCCAAGGCTACACCCTTTCCTTCTAACCCTGTCACTAATGCTGAACCCTAAACTTTCTTACCCTATCACTAACACTCAACCTGAAACATCTAACCCTAATCCTATCTCTAATGCTAAATGTTAACCCTAAACCTCGTATCCTATCGTAACCCCCATTCCTCTAACCCATAATGATAAACTCAAAACCTATAACCCTGTGAACACCCTAAACCCTAACTATACCATCTAATATTAATCCTAAATGCTAAACTCTAACCTATAACCCTAAATCCTAACCTATTACCACTGACGGTCATTTCTAATCTCTAACATAGTGTTTCTCAACATTGATCTCCGTGCCTCCCCCCCCCAGGTGACTAAGGCCACAGTACACAGAGAGAGCGCATGCCCACGCCTCCAGTCAATGTGTTGTTAGGCATGTGTCTCATGTTACGTATCAGTGCTCTGCTTCCACAATGTGGTGCTGACATTCCACACGTTCAACATTTCTCCTGCACAGTATCCACGTCAACATTTCCCCTGCACAGTATCTCAACCCATGCTGTGCCGCATGGGTTGGGACCCACTACCCTAACCTCTCACCCGAACTCTGACCTCCTTAACCCGAATCCCTGAACGCTCGTCGCTAATGCTAAACCTAAATTAATTATCAGTTTAACACGTAGGCTTTCGCGACTAAAATTATCATAATAAAGTTGTTTTGGGTTAGATCGCGCAAGTATAAATGTGTCATAACCCTCCACAGCCAGTAAGGTTTGTCACGTAAACAACGCGCGAATTAGTTAACTGCTCTCCAACACACCGGTGGACTGAAGTCGTTAACTAATTGGCACGTTGTTTACGTGACAAACCTTAATGGCTGTGTCGGGTGGTGGAGGGCTACGACACATTCATACTTGCGCGATCTAACCCAAAAAAACGTTATTATGAATCTAAATGATCACCCTGGACCCTAACTAGTAAACCCTGACCAGTAATCTCTGACCCCTATCTCTAACCCTAAACACAAACCATTAATCATAACCTCTCAACCTCAAACGCTAAAAATCAAATCATAATCAATACCCATAATTTTCGGTGCAATCGACTCATGCGCAGGTACCACGTGAATTTTTACATTGCGGCATCGTGATAGATGGCAGCTTGGAGAGGCCTTCATCCAACAGTAGATTGATGACAGCTGATGATGAATGTTTTTGCTTTCGAGCCGAACAACGGGACAAAGTCACACGGCGGCACGCTGAGGTTCCGGAGACGGCGCTCCGTGCGAGTGATGAGAGAACCCCCTCATCATCATTCTTTTTGCTACTGGTATAAATGTCCACGTGATGATAAGCCACTTCGTTGAGCTCTCATTTGTGGCCAGGTTACAAAAGAGCTACTTCGCTCAGTGGGCCTTACCTGGTCAACAAATAAAATAGTACACGATAAAGTGCGGCGATTCACCTGGGATGTCATCACCACGATGGAAAAAAGGGGTTTTCTATTTAGCGCTCGTGTTATCTCTTCGTCACTGGTCAATTTTCCCCAGTCTTCTGTAAGCGTTAAGTTTCATATAGTAACACAAACGTATACTAACATCGTGTTTGTGTTGGATCATCTGTACGAGAGTCATTGTGACTCGACTACACACGGTGCTCAGGCACTATCGTATCGAACACGTTACTGGCTGATGTTCTATCCCTGAGTCTGAGCCAATTTTGCAACACACTTGAAACGGTGTTGCTGTTCCAAAGCGCTCACTGTGTGTGATCAGTACGCACAGGGTCAAACATCTGGGTGGGAAATGGTGCCCTGAACAGTGGTCACTCGCTCATCGTAGCACTGCGCTGCATATAACCCTTGCGATATTTGCATTTAGAGCATGCAAAATCAATGTTTTACATCTATATATATAAAAGGGAAAGTTGTGATTATGTGTCTGTTCTAAATGTTTAGCGTGCTTCCCGACATGCAACAAACTTGAAACTTGGCATGTGGGTAGATTCCAGACTGTACACATTGCAAAACCATATAAAAATAGACTTTTGTATTTGGGGGGGGGGGGGCTCAATAATGGATATATTTTGCACGGCAAGTGAGCGGTGACGTCACATCTGTGATGTCACCCGCATGCGGCAGCGTCACGCAGTGTGTCTGCTGACGTCACGCAGTGTGCCTGCTGACGTCACACATTCCCCCCCCACCCTCCGTGTAGGCCGTGTATTAATCCAAGACAAGAATCCAAGTCTCGAGCGAAGCCGGGTAGTAAAGCTAGTACAGCATAATCCGTTACATATTTACACACGCATACATATCATGTTTACATGCCTACAGTCGACTGCAAAGACAAATTTTAAGAGCCCCCGTGTATCCTTTGACTGTAGGGGCAAGTGCTGTTAGCGAGCAGCACCTGTGAAGGCCGGCACTGTGGCACACGAGAGGATGGGTGGCCAGCACCACGCCCGGTCGCCTTTGTCTCCCCAGGTCCTCATTTGAAGCTGAGTCGACCTAGCGGAGGCCCAGAACCCGTTCAGATAATCGTCACTGGGGTTGGTCGTGAGCTACACTACACTTCCCCACAGCGGACTGCAAAGAGAAAGATCCCCCATATAGCCTTAACAGACTGTTGGGGCAAGTGCTGTTAGCCAGCACCTATGAAGGCCAGCATGGCACACGAGGGAATAGGTGGCCAGCACCACGGCCGACCGCCTTTGTCTTACCAGTGGCGATGTTTTTACACACCGCACCAGGTACTAATTTTTTAGGCTGAGTCGACCTAAGGGAGGCCCAAAACGCGTTCGAACTCCGGAACCGAACTCGGGTGGCCGGGTTCGTAGCGCAGCGCGCTAACCGCTACCCACCACAGCAGACGGCAAAGACAGAGATCCCCCGTATAGCCTGTAACAGACTATTGGGGCAAGTGTTGTTGCACCTATGACGGCCAGAACGGCACACAAGGGGGTGGGTGGCCAGCACCACGCCTCGCCGCCTTTGTCTCCCAAGTGGCGATGTTTACACACCGCACCAGGTACTCATTCGAGGCTGAGTCGACCGAGGGGAGGCCCAGGACTGGTTCAGATAATCGTCACTGATTTTGGCCATGTGCGGGAGTCGAACCCGGGTCACCAGGTTCGTAGTGCAGCGTAGCGCTAACCGCTACACCCCCCCACAACGGACGGCACACACACACAGCACGTGCACAATGCTTGCACACAACACACGTGGAGTTCACGTTGGGTTATACGCGAAACGCCAACTGCGCAGGAGGCGTGGGGAGCGAGTCGGTGGGAGAACGCGGCCAGCAAGGGTCGTGAGATGGACTCCGTGAGTCCACACCCCTCCCTCACCCCGTGACCACGCCGCCGCAACACCCCCATGCCCCCGTTTGCCCCGACTGACTGAAACCAGGAGCCGTAGGTAAAAGCAAAAATAAATAAACCCAATTTGTGGTGGACAGCCTTATGACCTTTGACCTCGGCCGTAACGACCAAGGTTTTACATAATGTGCAGCACCGAGCTTTGTCCACCAGGTGGACTTATGTCAATTATAACCTCGTCACGTTTATAACCTGTGTCAAAAGTCGTAGGTCGTACACCACAGATCCCTGGATGATTGTGTTCGTAGTGAGCCCTTACTTGCAATGGCGGAGCCTGGATTTTCAGGTAGCAGGGGAGGAGGCAACCCCTCCAGCAATGAAAAACGATAGTTGTTAGTAAGTAAGGACTTGTCCCTTGCGTTTTATTCGATGCGTGTGCGGCGATGACGCAGCCATCCATCGAGGGTCGAATTCGAACCGCGTTGTGTGATCGGCATCGCGCTCGCTGAAGGTGAATAATGCCTTCAGGGAAGTCGTGTACTGTATACGCAACTGCGCCCAATTCTGTGAGTCACTTATAACTGCTTTGCCGTTACTTATTGCCAATTAAGGACTCAGACTACTGTATTGTTCTATCATCTCATAGAGTCCCTGGCACATAATAATATGCTACACAGTGGCAGTGGGGGTCGCAAAATGCCGATTTATTACTAATAAACCCCAATGATCCGATCGAAATTAGGGATTTCGATCGGATAATTGGGGGGGGCACGTGCCCCCCCCCCACTACTTGACTCACATAAACGCTGTGGCCGGCTGGCAAAGTCACCGATGTACAGAGACACTTGAGGTTTGTTATGTAGATTTCCCCTGAACATTATATGGTCCTAATGAAATATATGTCCAGTGTTTTGATGGCTATGTTTTTTTAAGATTACAGGCAGCGATTACAGACACTCACTTCAATAAACTTGGCATTTAACTCCACTCACTGTTCTTTGGCTATTGGCTTCATAGCTTTATGCGTTTGCTTTGGGTGCTACCACCGTTGCATTATCACAAGAATCATCACACCCCATTCTTCCGCCCCCATGTCCCCCCCTCCTAACTATGTTTTGAATAGAATGTAGAAACATTTAAAATGTCAAACAAAGTTGTCCACCAATGCATGCAAGTAAAGGTACTGCACACTGAAAACACAGTCATGATTTAGGATTTGCAGAACCTGCCTGCGGTAAAGTGGTTTAAGCAATGCGTTTATCGTCAAGACGTCTCAGTGGACAAACCTGTTTGTTGTGTGTGATGTGTGGTTTTCAACGTGTTCTCACCACCCACAAACTAGTCGGTGAACACTTACGCTGGAACAGCCAGCTTCTCATGATATGTACCGTAGTGGAATCCCTGTGTACTGCACTTAGCATTCGAGTTAACTTGCGCGCTAACTCGAGGGTTACGCGTTCAAGGAGCCGACTGCTGCAGATATGAGTCGTGTTCTTCAGATTTCGTTACACGATCATATTGGCTAAATCTCCGGTGGGAACACACGGTTCACTTGTGCGTGATCGCTGTGAAGGATTCTAGATTTGAAGCTTTCGTGACTGCAAGGATTCATACTCTGGTTTTTCGGTAAAGTCACGTAGGTAAAAAATAAAATAAATCAAATCACGACGTTTCGGAGGCAACACTACAGTGATTTTGCTGTGGCGTGTTCCACCTGAAGACGGAGGCTTGTGTTGCCTCCGAAACGTCGTGATTTAGTTTATAAAAAAAAAATTACCTACGTGACTTTACCGAAAAACCAAAGAGTACGCTGTGAAAGAACCTGGAGTCATTACCTCAGGCGAGTGCACCTTGCAGGGTAACATTCCGCATTTAACTGTGTCTCAGATAACCACGCAACATACTGACGCATGGTTATAGTCTACACGGCTATCTACAGTTTTCACGAATCACCCCCCAAACCACGACTCTCGCAACATGCATTTCATTCAACAGATTTCTGAAGATACAATGCATCGCCATTGAATTGCACGGTGCAATTATTCAGAAGCAACATACATCAAGACACTGAAAAGGGACGGGTGGCAAGTGAGTCAATGGGGGCGTCGGAGGAGGTGGGTTGTGGTCAATAGGAAGTTATTTTAATTCAGGAGAAAATGATTTATGGTGGTATGTGATTGGGAAGTGAGAGAGAAGACAACGGATAAGTGTAGATCAGAGTGAAAGTCTGTAATACATGGAGAGAACGTCCTTAAACGAAGCAGCACTCTGGATGGCCAGGAAGAGAGACTTTCAGTCAGTAGTGCGGCACTGAAGAAGTGACACCGGTGTGATGTTTATCGCCTAATGAAGCTGGCTGTAATCACCAGCGAAACATCGTACTCGAATTGTAAATGTGGGGTTACTCTCCAACACACCAGTTGCTGAAGTCGTAACCGATTGGCAAATTTGTTTACGTGACAAACTTACCCCAAAAACAACCTTTAGTGTGTACTTTATAGTTTTTAGAACACATCAGTCAACTCTCTATTATCCAGGGTGTAGCAGATAAAAGAAAAACACGGGTAATACTTGGCACGTGCAAATTCGGCTAAACAGATGGTTTTGTTTAACTGTGTAGAATTGGTCTGATGACTAGAATGTGGCATCTGTTCATTGCTTCTCAAAGCAATCGGTTTCATTCCATGCCAGCATGTTGGCGGTATATGTGGGTATTGAATCCCTGAGTAGATGAGAATAAAACCAGGGCTTGTGTTTTTGGCAAACATGGTGAATCTGCAACTTGGATAGATAATCGGTCTCTGAATTATCACGAGTTAGTTGGACCATGTTAATCTTTCGTTCTTTCGGTAAAGTCATGTAGGTATAAAATAAAATAAATCACGACGTTTCGATCGCAACACACAAGCGGTTGCCCATAGGGCTAAAAAAATTCATCCAGCAGTGGAACTGCTGAACCAGCGAGAAAGCTGTTACAGCAAGGCTATAGATGTGGCGATGGGCAAGCAAGCGGGATCTGAGCTGGAAAGGAATTCCATCCCCGGATGCAAGCACATCAGTTGTGTTAATGGGGGGGATTAGGGAGGGAGGGATTAGGGAGGGAGATGAGCATGAATGAGCTTCCGTCGCGGCATAAGAGTATCATGCCCGCATATGCGCACAACAGCAGTGTTAATGAGAGATTAGCACCATGAGAGTGTAATCCAAAGGGCATGTGAGCCTGAGAGGTGCAATTCAAATGGCATGTGAGCATGAGAGTGCAATCCAAAGGAACTGTGAGAGATCTAAGAGAGAGGCATGGAGAGAGACACACACAGAGAGTCGGAAATAACAGCTGACATAGGCAGGTAGGATGGAAACATCACAGTCAGTTAAGACTTTACCTGGTTAATAACGTCCTTCCAATGATTGCTCAGTTTGTACCCATCTTCTCAGTTGAAGTTGTGTCTGTGGTTATATATCTGGATGGCTTCATGAACAAATCTCTGAAGGCAGCCGGTAGGTTTGCAGAGTACCTCCGTCTTGTAAAAAACAACTTCGTGTGAGTCCACCGCGTTAAAACAATGATCAGCAACGGCAGAGGTATTGGTCCTACCGTGTTTCAGATCCGCCTTGTGTTCACGAATGCGGTCTGAGACATGTCGTTTCGTTTCCCCAATGTAACTGCTGCCACAACCACAACTCAGTTTGTAGACACCAGGGTAAAGCATGTCAGGAATCACATTCTTTACAGATGGGATTAAAGCACGCATTTTGTGTACTGTGTTGAAACGAACCTGGATCCTGTGTTTGTTTAAGATTTTTGAAATCTTTTTGGTAACCCCTGCTATGTATGGCAAAGTGATGGTTTTGGTTGGATCCTCAGAAGGTTGTCTCCTCATGGCTGGGGAGGCAGCTTTGCGGATTGTACGGTCCGAGTATCCGTTCATCCTGAGGGCGTGGTGTACATGCTCCAACTCACTGGCTAGGTGGTGCTGGTCGGAAATGCAACGGGTCCTATGGTGTAGTGTTTTGATGAGGGAATTCTTCTGGGCTGGATGGTGGTGGGAGTCAGGCTTTAGATAGGCATCCGTGTGGGTGGCTTTCCTGTAGACCGAATGTCCCAACGAGCCATCAGGTCTCTTCTCGATCAAAACATCTTTAAAAATATCTATTATGCCATAACACGCCAGGACTATGATGCTGCCATGCTGAATGGTCAGTACGCTGGAATTACAATCCAGGGGTTGTCGGTTTGATCTCCCAGCACGATTCCCCTGCCACTGTCCACCCACGACTATAAATGGTAACACCACTGTTGGTCGGCAGGTCACGTGTGGTGGGATAAATGCGGGTACCTTTACCTCTTTCACGAGTAGGCCAAACACCTGCTTGAGGGACTCTCTAGAGCTCCCTTTAGTGGAGATCTTTACTCCAGCAATGGCATGAGCAAGTGCTTGCAGGGCTGCACATTGACATGTTTACAAGCATGAACTCCGACCCGAATTCTACGAATAAAAGACCCCTTCTGGATTTCACCATTGCTGCATACGCAACACAAATTCAGTTAAATTAAATTTTGTGGATCTGTAGACAAAACCGGGGGAGATACATTGGGTTCAATGTAATTGGACTTAATGTATTGGGTTATAATTGTACTTATTACACGGGGTTATATCGTAATTGCACTTACTGCAATTTAATATAATTGGTGAGATTACATTAAAATAGGAATTCCATACATTTAATTAATGGTAATTGTATCTACCTACTTATTACACGGGCTTATATCGTAATTGCACTTACTGCATTGGGATATAATTGGTGAGATTACATTAAAATATTAATTGCATACATTTAAATAACGGTAATCGATCTATCGTTGATGTAAATGTAATGACCTGACTCCCACGACCTTCGATTTGTATGTTGAGAAATATGAAATTGATGGAATAGCAAAACAGGAGAATCCACATAACTGTACACCCATTAGGATATTTTATATGTGAACAAAAATCAGAGGACAACGGTGGATTGAATTTAGGCGTCAAAATTAACAATGCTAGCAATTCACGCAACACAAAAGGAAGTGTATTGGTAAATCACAGCTGGTCACTGATGGAGAGCAAGATACATCGCATTGGCTGATAGAGACAGAATCATAGAAAGAGTGGAGGAAGGTATTGCAGATACATTTAGAAAAAAATATCACATACTACTGCACTTTGGGATGGTGTTCCAGATGTACACATTGGAGTGACCACTGCTGTCTGCACTATGGAAAGAAACTCACTGAAGCAAATGGAATAACTGGATATCAGCAAAGCAGCAGAATAGCTCTGTACAATATTGAATGACCTCAGTCCTTTAATGATGTCTCAGTCATGCTGATATTCACGGATGGTTGACACGTGCTGTACACTTATATGAAGAATTAAAGACCCATTTGGCCTCACGTCACACACGTCTCGTTTACGCATATCACTTGGAATAATGGACAAATCAGAGGATTGCATTTTGACTGCAAGTATTGTGGTTAATGCAGACATGAATCCTTATAAAAAGGTTTCAGTTTTGTTGCCAGAAAAAAGGGGAAAACCCCTATTATTATAAGCTCGCTTAAGTTATTTTCAATTGACCATATCATCTTGATTTGAAGCTTTCGTGACTGCAGGAATCCATACTCTTTGGTTCTTTCGAGAAAAGTAACGTAGGTATAAGATAAAATAAATCACGACGTTTCGATCGCAACACACAAGCATTCGTCCTCAGGCGGAAAATTTTTCATCCAGCAGTTCCACTGCTGAGCTAGCGAGAGAGCAGCTACAACAAGGCTGTAGATGTGACTCCGCTTGCTTGCCCATCGCTGCACTTCTACTGCTGGATGCATTTTTTTAGGCCTATGGACGACCACTTGTGTGTTGCGATCGAAACGTCGTGATTTATTTTATTTATACCCACGTGACTTTTCCCGAAAGAACCAAAGAGCATGACCATGTAATGTCCATCCCATCCTAGAAAAAGACAAATTGATATCAAATACCATTTTGCCTGGCTTGTTTTGACTCTGAACGTGGAGAATTTAATTCAGTCGAGACTGATGCAGTCATCCAAGCTCTCACAAACCTCGGCGTTAATCAAAAATGATATGATAGAAATGATCCATAATAACGTTTTTTTGGGGTAAGATTGCGTAAATATATAAATGTGTCATTAGGGGGCGTCCATAAATGACGTCACGCACCTAGGGGGGGGGTCAGACATTTGTGACGATGTGTGACGAGGGGGGGGGGG
>JAAXLI020003348.1:0-11005 GCA_014621495.2 Entosphenus tridentatus | reverse complement strand
ATTATGTTGAATTTTTATTATTTTATTATTTCCATTCTACGTGACTTCACCGAAAGAACCAAGAAGATGAAGCCCCGTTATGTCAATCCTGGTGAACCCGAGTTCCATTCCCAGCCACGGTTAACACCGGTGGAAAGTGATGTTCCAAATTTCGAATCAGTCTCCACTTCGATAGGCCACAATGCTTAAAAAAGATTGTTTGTGAATAGAGCTCCCTGCGTATGTGGAATAGTGACGATGCTTTTAATTAAGATATGTCTCCGTAACTCTGACGAGCACTGTGTGAAGTATGCTTCAAATACTTCCATGAGCGATACAGCACGCGGACGCCTCCAATCAGGGACGGATTGACAGAGGGCTTTACAATTATTCCTATTATTAATACATGATAAATTATACAATTAATATTTAACGACGAGCCAATATCGGCGGAGCACAGAGGACAATAGAGGCATCGGGAAGTGATCTTATCTTTCCACACCACGCGACAATCGTCGGTAGCGTCTTTGTCTCGACTGAAATATGAAACATGAAATATTCATCGATAATAATGAGAGAGAGAGAGAGAGAAAGCAACCCCCGTTACAACAGCTGCAGTAGCCTTAAACAACAATGGAAGCAGCCACTGGCGGGCAACAGATGCCGCAAGAGTGAAGCCAATGAATGAATGCAGCGAGAGCGAATACGCGGCAAGTTATACCAACAAATCAACAGCTGCTGGGGCTGCAGTTAAAAGAGCAGTAGCGGCAACAGCAGATGTATAGCCAAACACAGCGTAGATAGATACACAAAAGGAAAGCGCACACACACACACAGATACAACACGAACAATCGAAAGGTACAGACAACGACAAAACACAGGCGTGGCACCTCTGAGAAGTCGTGGATTGAATGCCGGTGTCAGTCTCCTGTGAGTAATGCGACTTCTCAACTGTAGCGAAGGATGATGTCACAGCAGTGATCAAACACAAAACGTTCCCGAATTGAATCTGTTTTTTTTTTATATCTCTACTGGGCATATTGTAAAATCTAGTGTTTTGTAAATTCACTGCTGAGTGAAACCCTCTCGGAACTGTCACTCACCGGGGTGTTTGACCATACTCTTTGGTTCTTTCGGTAAAGCCACGTAGGTAAAAAATGAAATAAAATGTTTGACCATACTTCACCCTGCTGTTCAGTGAAGGTTGGTGGTATTGTGACATTATTTGCTTGTTTATACAGCAGCGTCCTGATTATGAACTGTAATTGACTAGAGTCTGTCACGTGTAACTTATTTCTACGTTGAAATTGTTCACTTGCGGCATGAATATATTTATTAGGACAATATACAAAGGTCGCATAAATGATGATCCTCTTTCCGAGCAGTATAAATTATGGCAAGTTTTTTTTAATTATTATCAGTTTTAACCATCTCGTTTCTTTAAAAATGTCACGTAAAAAAGCACTTACTCAAAGATCCGGTCTTTGGAATCTGTTAATGGTCATGAACGTCTATTGCTATGCAAACCTTGATGACAAAAAACGGTGTTGATCGTGTACGTGCAGTTATTTCTCCCACTTCGAATTGTTAACACGCCGTGAAGTGGTGATTGCAAGCAACGTCAGTCGAGGCAACTCGCGTGTTTAACCTTAGTGGCTTAAGATATACACAATTATAGATAAGGAGAGACGTCACCAAGAAGATGCTCCTTCTTCTAACCGAGGTAATTCCATCCTCCGTACGTTTCAACAGCGAATCGTGTCCGGAGATAAAATTACTACGGATCGAGAAAGCATCTCTCTTTGTGACATCTTCCCTTATCTATAATTGTTTAGATATTCAGTCTAAATCCCAACCGCCCTAGTCAATGTATTTTTTTTTGGTGGCGTAACATGACAAAAAAAACCTAGAAAACTTATTTTGCATTTTACCAGGTAAGGCCCACTGAGCTATGTAGCTCTTTTGCACAAGCGACCTAGCCATGAATATTAGCTCAACGAAGTGGCTTATTATCACGTGCACATTTGCAGCAGCCAAATACTCTAAACGCATGTTTCTAAATGTGGAGGGAAACCCCGGAGGACCCGGAGAAGAATCCACGGGGAGAGAGACGCGCAAACTCCAAATATACAGGTGCCAGGGGTCGAGATCGAGCCCACAACCTCATGCATACCAGGAGAGGAGGTTAACATATCGCAAAAGCCATTATCACCATCGCCACCATCGCCGCCGCCACCTCCACTATCACCACCACTATGATCAATATCACCAGCCCAACACACACCCAGGGTGCGTGTCGCGTGCTCACCGCCGAACACGACAAACTAAACCGGAGATTTTACATCTCAGACCGTGACGTCGAAGCGCGGGGTCCCCCAAAGCGCGGGGCCCGGGGCGTTCGTTCCGATTCGCCATTGTTCTCGAGACGGCCCGGCCTATAACCCGAACACCCCATCCCGCTTCCCTCCAAACAGCGAGGATAATTGTAAGAGCTCGTACATTAGGCGCGGTGTGTTTATTGTTATTGTTACTGGTGTTGTTGTTACAGTCCCTGGGGATAAATCCGACGCTTCAAAGACATAAGAGGGTGACGATTTAAAACAAGGCAGCATTACGCGCCGGTACAAGCCGTTTCTCCAGCCGCTTGTGGAGTTGTAGCCCCGTAGAATCTTGAGCCTTTCCAATGCGCAAGTGCGGCCCTGAACAGACAGGAGAAGACGGAATCTGTGACAGATACTGAGAGTGATGGATGCACGGAGAAAGGCGGTCATCTGAAAGAGTTATGGCGAGTGACACGGAGAGACAAACAGAGGCACGGAGTCACAGACGCATAGCGACACGGAGAGAGAGAGGCACAGTTAGACGCGCATATATAGAAACAGACACCTAGACACGCCGATTTAGTCAGACACGCGCATACAGAGGCACCGTTAATCACGTACACGCGTATGCAAGAGACACAGAGAGGCAGACACAGGCACACGGAATTAGACACAGAGGTTAACGCACACACACGTGGAGAGACGCAGAGAGGCAGGCCCAACGCAGCAACACACACACACACACACGTTACACAACAGACACACACACACACAGATACCGGTGACGCTACGTATGCATGTTGCACTTCTTTCGCACCGTACGTAGCCAACCGTGCTGATCGGGAGGTGCGCGCATTTTAGCAGTGGCGTGCGCACAGCGCGGCAAGCAAGCATCGCACATTGATCGCTGCTCCCATCATAACTTAGAACGTAGAGAGTCACGCAGGCAGATCTAGACTACGCCACGGCTATGCGGAGGGCGGCGTGGGGGGGGGAGTCTCTGCTTATCGCGACATTCCGAATGCCGCGTGCCGTTTACACACGCGGCACCCTCGATGTGGGTCAATGGAGTGCACTTCCATAACTCGCTGGATCAATTTAAATTATTGCAGTCTGTTTTGTTGTTGTTGTTGTTGTTGGGTTTTTTTTGTTTGTTCTCTCTTCAGTGGGTCGCGTATGTTTGTTGGTTGCTGCCACGGTGGCTGTGATGGTTCAGCAACCCCGGAGGGGGTGACTTGTAATCCAGAGGTCGCCGGTTTGGCTGCTCTACCAACACAGCCTCGATATTCCACCCGGCCAGCGGAGTAAACACGCTGCGGGGTCAACTTCCCACTGCTTACGAAGCCGCCAGCGTGGAAGAGCAGTCCACGTATCGCGTACCGTAGAAGGCCTCCTTCTCGAGCTCCCTGTGGAACGGAGAGGCGCCCACACGGGGCGAAGTCGAGTGGGCCGAGTGAGCGACCCTCCACGGTGGAAGAGGATAGCCCATCCGCCAGCAGTGGCGACAACGTGCAATTGCAGGGGCTGCGCTTGTTCCTCTACACCAGCGTTCTTCACTCACTCTCAGAGGGAGAGGGGTGAGAGCGAGAGGGCCATCACAAATGATAGCTGAATGGAAGTGACGTATCATATTGGGACATTTTATAGCAGCCAAACACTCTAATCGCGCGACGTTGATTCTAAAATGTTGGAGGGGAGAAACCCCGGAGAAGAGACACCAAAAACTCAAAATATACAAGCGCCGGGGTCGGGCTCGAACCCACGATCAGGGGGTTCGATCCGCGCGACCACGGCGATGTAAATGATTGGTTGCAGGACCAGTTGGGATATCACTCGACATTGATGTTCGCCGAAGCTGAAAATACATCCCAGGTAGGCCGTGTTCGTGACGCAGTGCACGCTCACCACTGCGCCACTGCTCGTTCATCCGCTCAACATAGCCGAGAACGTAAAGAGAAGGCGAACGTGTTTGTTCACTGACAAGGTGACCACACACTGAGGACGTCCACCGGAGGGAGATGGAGCATTGGAATCACCTCGTGTGCCGGGTGGATTTATTGCATCGCAGGGTCGTGAGTGATACCGGCGGCTTTCATCCAGCAGTGGATTGATGGATCGTGGCTGATGATGATGATGATGATAGTGACCACTCGTTTAGATGACCACTCACGTGATCATCTCGAGTAACGAATGCCTCTACATTTTTCTGGAACTCTCAACGATCCCCTTTCCCCTGAGCGAGCAAAAAAAAGGGCACGCGCGCACACAGACATTGTTCTCTCTCTCTCTCCTATTCTCATAGACTGTACATTTATAAAAGCTTTACAACTAGCGGCATAAATCTTTGCACGTGTATGTTTTCCAATATACTAATGGACCAATTTACAATGATGAGTCGAGCTTCCGGGATGTTCTCTGTGATGGTACATTATTCTGCTCAGCGAAACCTCACGATAACAAAAAAAAACACACACACACACTCCTGACAAATACATGGCAATTGATACTGTAATTGGTTTTTTACCCTTCCATTTGGCAACAAAACTGACACCTTTTTTACAAGGAGTCATGTTTGCATAGACCGCAATACCTGCAGTCATAATACAAACAAAAGACATAACTCTGATAATGTATGCACTGTCCTTGAAGTTGATTGGTCCACACCCGAGACAGCTTTCCTTAGAGCCTAGTCTCACATGGGTTGGACCAGATGACGCCAAAAGGCGCACACAGCACCAACCAGCACCACCCAGCCACATTATCAGAGTTGTGTTTTTTGTTTGCATTATGACTGCAGGTATTGTGGTCTATGCAAACATGACTCCTTGTAAAAAAGGTGTCAGTTTTGTTGCCAGATGGAAGGGTAAAAAAACAATTATCATATTTTTTACTGGCAAATGAGGTTGCAATGGTGTAAACACATGGCAGTTTACTGTATTCTATTTGAGCATACTTCACCATCATCAGCCATGGCCAATCCACTGCTGGATGAAAGCCTCCACGAGCCGTCTCCATCGTCATCTCCCACGATCCGGAGATGTCGTAATTCCACCTCGCACCCGCACGTACACACACGGGCCGCCGAACTCATCGTCGTTCCATCTCCTCCGTGGACGCGCTTTGAGGCGCGTTCCATTCCTTGGCTGCCACTCAGTTATGAATCAGGACCGTCTGAAATGACCGTCATCATCATTGGGCGATAAATCATCCTGGAATGTAGCGCGCTTGTGTAAACTGTGGGCGCTATCATTACCACTCGCCGGTTATTTAATTATTTGTCGCGACTCGATTTGATGATCTATTATTTACAATTATCGTTTCAAGTTCTCGTTCCTATTGTTTCTCGTTTGTTCAGTATCAGTAAAGTTTTCAGTTTTGCACGCTTCATTAGTCTGTCAATAATGATATCGGCATATAGCTATCGATTTCATATGAAGGAATAAAGGCGCGGCCCTGCAATTTCTTGCTCAGACCACTGCTGGTGGAAGCCCCCCCCCCCGCTCTAGAGAAAACCTCTAAGAGGTGCTCATCCAGGTAATATTGTGGCCTAATCTTCTGCGTTGGCCAGACGTCTTTGGAGAGGCGGCAGTACCAGCACTTGTAATCGCGTACCGTTTGCATCTAACTTTCACGAAGCGACTCTTATCCATGCGTGCGTGTACATTGCACCTTAATGATGTGATGTTATTAATCGATTAATCGCTACACATCTGGTATTAACCAACAAGCTGGAGGCTCCTGAGCGACACACACATTCGCCACTGCGAGGTCGCCTGTTAGAAGGGAGTACAGCTAGTTTCTTATCGCCCTATCCGTGCGCATCATTATGTTCTTTGTCATATCAAAAGCATTAAAAGCACGTAGCCCTTCATCCATCCATTCGCGAAGCAGCTCTGAGTCGTTCATTACGCCTCTTTCAAAGAACACCACCACCACCACCACAACCACAACAAACAAAATAACAATGCATTCGGCCAAACATCTTGAGCGGCATCCTCGCGGTGGTAGTGGTGGTGGTGGGGGAGGGGGGGTGGGTGGTACTCGTGCTAAAGACTCATTTATTGAGAGGCTTGAGAGGCGCAATCTGCCACTGCCTGCGCTACCCACGCCGCTCGTGCATTCAGCGCAGTGCGCGCAGCGAGTGACTGACTCTCTGCGGCCGTGCGCGCCAGCGAGTTTGAGATTCCCCTCCCGCCCGTCCTGCTTCGCATCCTTGTGGGTGGGTGGGTCGGTGGTGTTGGTGGGTGGTGGTGGCGGAATCTTTGAGATCGCATCGAGACGCTGCCACCTTGAACGCAATCGCATCGAGCCCTCCTCCCCAGCGCCCGCCCGCCCGGCCGTCCGTCCGTCCACCCACCCCCGTCTCCACCACCTCTCTCCCCACCGCTCTCACCCAACGCAGAGAGCAACCTCCTCCTCCCTCCTCTATCTCCTCAGCCCCCCCCTCCCCCGCAACCTCCCAGCACCAGCACCAACCAGCACCACCCCGCCACTTCGGCTCCGTGTCCCCCCTTCCAGTCGGGATTCCGCCACTGTGAGGATGAGGAGACACTCGCTGGGCATCCTCTCCGTCTGCGCTTCCATCGGCATTCGCAACAACAACAGCAGCAGCAGCAGCAGCGGTGGGATCAGCATCAGTATCAGCAGCAGCAGCGGCGGCGGCGGCGGCGGCGGTGGTGGGGGCATCACCATCAGCAGCGCTGGCGGTGGCGGCGTTGCGGCAGTCTTCACTACGCCGCGTCAATGTGACGGCCCACACGGTCGTTCAAGCGCGTGCCCAGCGGCTGACACCGTCGCAGAATGCCAGGGGGCCGCAAAGGACTGGTGGCGCCTCAAAACACTTTCCTGGAGAACATAGTCCGTCGCTCGGCCGGTGAGACGTTCCGTTGACGTTGGTTTGGGTTCTTTTTTTTCCCCATCTCTTTCTCTCTCTTTCTTTCTCTCGGCTCAGTTAGGGTCGTTCGTGGCAGCCGTGTGTTGTTCCTGCAGGCTTTTGTAGCTGCTCGCTAACGGGCTTTTAAACAGCGCTTTGTGCCCTCTCGAAAGCCTCCAATTAGCACGGTTGGCTACGTACGTTGCGAAAGAAGTTCAACATACGTACAGACACACGCGCTGCGAAATGCTTTGGGGTGGATCTTTGTCTTTGTCTTGGCATGTGCGGCTGCTGTTAGCTTCTGCCTATCGGTCGTCACGCTCTTAACCCTGAAAAAAAAAGACTCGATACACTGGCTAAACGGCAAATAGGCGACGTTTCGGGGCAATGACCCTTCTTGGTTTGCATTTAACCGAGCACGTGAAACGCTCGTCTCGCGTTATCTTGGTTCTCTTCTCCGTGGGTGCTTTTTAAATCCTTTGTATTAAGTTCACTTGCTCGCTTGCTTGTTTGCGCGCTTACGACCGTGCAAATCTTTCGGTCGTTTTTTAACCCACTTCCCGTGATCCAATCGAGCTGACATTTTGCACACAGACTCGTTGTGCGTGACAATTAATTTTCGTGAAATTTTTTTTCCAAAATGTTCCACTTTTTAGGAAAAAAAATTAAATCCTTTATATTAAGTTCATAAAAATGAAACTCTTACTCAAGAAAAACAGAAATGAATAATACAATAAAACCGATGGCACGTATATAAAGGATTTCTAGTGAAAAACTTTGTTTTTACGGGTTAATTTTGTAATAATTGCCACAGTGGGCAGCACAGGTGGTTACTCTTTGTCTGGCATCTCAGTCGGTCAACCCGTGACAAACGGAGGTTCTTGGTTGGGCGATGTCCTCCTTTCCTGCCAGCGAGTCTTGCACACTTCACGTGGCGTCGAGGTGCACCTAGCCTGGCACTAGCGGTGACGTCACCCTCACGTGGCGAATGCCCACTGTTGTTGTTTTTGTTGTTGGTGGGTGTTTTAATTGAATAAGTAATCGCTGCTGCCGAGTCGTTGTTGTTGTTTTTACGCGTAAGGGAAACTTGACGCGCGCGCTGCTCGTCTGATCAAACAAGTGACCCAGGCAACAATCGAACACGCTCTCACACACACACTCACACACACACTCACACACACACACTCACACACACACACTCACACACACACACATGCTCACACACACACTCACACACTCACACACACTCACACACACTCACACACACACGCTCACACACACACTCACACACACACGCTCACACTCACACACACACACGCTCACACGCTCACACACACACTCACACACACACGCTCACACACACACGCTCATACACACACACTCACACACACACACATGCTCACACACACGCTCACACACACACACTCACGCACACACTCACACACACACGCGCACACACCACGGATGCGATGGTGGCATTCGGAAAGCTGCGGTGAGCACAAGGGTTGGAGCAGTGGCACAGTGGTTAGCGCGCTGCGCTACGGACGCGGCCAACCCGACGATTTTTCGATTACCGGCCACGGCTGACATCAGTGGCGAATGTTACCCGAACCAGAATGAGAAGAATCTTGATTTAGGCTCGATGAAGCCGATGAGCTATGAAGCTCTTTGTTCACGGGTGTCCAGTATGATATTGGACTCCGCTCTCAACCAGCCCCCCTCCCCTATCACCACCACCCTTCACCAACCCGCAGTGACCAGCGTGGGGAAGTATGGTCGACAGGGCTTGTGGGACTGACATAGAGGCCGCGCAATAATGAATCGCCTATTTTTGACGACGACACAAATCCACGATTTGTTGTTGTTGTTGTTATTGTTGTTTTTTTCTTCAACACGTCATGTTTAGATTCTGAATCTTTATTGATTCTGGAGAAATCCGATGAACTACAAAGCATTTTTTTCACAGATGTCCAGTAGGTGCGGTCGAGAAGGTTACAACAACACACAAACAATAACTGTCATTGCAAAAATAATTAGGACACTCTCGATGAACTATCATTAGCTTCGGTTGGGTAGTCGTTGCCTTTGGTCTTTTAACAACGCCACATCGGTGTAACTATATCCGTGGCCGCCGGAGGGGTTAGTTCCGAAGAATGATTCTTGAACCACACGCACACCTCCTGGGCGGCCCTGCGAGCGTGCTTCTCTCGGGGAGCGCGTTGGGGTGCTGGCGGCAATCATAAAGCGAAGACACAGAACCCCCCTTTGCCCCCCGCCGCCAACCAACCAACCAAACCCCCTCCCCAACCCCCAGTGCCGGATTAAGCTAGTGCGGGGCCTTTAGAATGTGTTATAAAGGGGCCCTAAATTGAAAAAAACAACACAAATATGAAACACTATTTTTTTTTACTTGCGTAGTAAAGTAATTGTATCTCTACATTTGCTATACAGCCAGATAATACGACAAATCGCTGACCTTAAACACCCAGTCGTTCATTAAATTTGAAGGCGGTATAGTACTATAGTAAGAGAGCAAGTGTCGAATCACTGAATCGGAATTGAATAGCTTGAAAGCATTTAGCGCGGGGCCCTTGAACGTGCGAGGCCCGTAGCTACATGGGTAGCGACTTTAGCTACTACGATAATCCGGCACGCTCGTGCAGCCTTCACACACCGATGGGGGCAAGCGCTGTTAGCGAGTAGCTCCTATGAAAGTCGAGGGGATTAGGTGGCCAGCACCTTTGTCTCCCAAGTGGGCGATGCTTTACACCAGGCACGGTACTCGTTTGAGGCTGAGTTGACCTAGAGGAGGCCTGCGACTGGTTTCGATAATTATATAATCGCCGCTGGTGTTGATGTTGAGCCGTAAATCAAACTCGGGTCGCCGGGTTCAGAGCGCGGCGTGTTAAGCACTGCAATTCCGCCGCCCCCCCCCCCACAATCACCACGCATTACCAAGACACACGCAGGAATAAACATTGTCAATTTACGGTGTTTGATTTTAAAAAAGAACACTGGATTATGTTCGTTAATGAAGGTGATAAACAATTGGGAATATTCATAACCCGTTAATTAAACTAATCTCTTCAATTAGTTATTAATCCACCACTTGTAATGGGTTTTTATGTATAACGTTGGAATAGCGCAAAAATTCGTTCCGTTTTCGGTTGTCAAAAAATAACAACTCAAAGGCGCATATTTCCGAAACCAAACACATCGCCGCAATGATTCACGCACAGTAACAGCGATGCCCTTTAATTACCCGTGCAAGCAAAGCATCGTTGAGTCTCGGGACCATTGTTCAAGAGGGCCTTGTGTTGTTGATACGTTTGACCGAATCTATTTTAAGAACACATATTTTTTGTAAATAATGAAACGTTTCATTATTTATCCAGGAGAGCCGCACTAAATCGGAGGCCTATTTCTTTTGTTCACGAGGGGTCATGCTGCTGCTGCTGCAACATTGGGGTTTTTATATTAAGAAGTTTGCGGCTAATTAATGACGAGTCGCGTGTTTTTTTTTATTATCCACGTGGGAGGAAACCGGAGCGCCCGGATAAAACCCCACGCGCGCTCTATCCCCGCCGTACAGTTGGGAACAGACGGCGATTAGTCCATACTTGCTGTACTGCCTTCTCGTGGCGAGTCACTGTACGGCAACCTCATCGGCGGCCCACGGGAGAGCAGTTTCAGAACATTTGTGCGGCGATCCACCGACCCTCGCCTCCACAGCGCTGCGTTACATGACCGTCACTGTCCCCGGCTTAATAGCTGAAACATTTTCTTGGTTCTTTCGGTAAAGTCACGTAGAATGGAAATAATAAAATAATA
>JAAXLI020003347.1:0-11006 GCA_014621495.2 Entosphenus tridentatus | reverse complement strand
AGGACAACCACAGCAAGAATGGAGTGGACAAGAGCTTCTCGTAACTGTGGCTGTCCTACCTGATGTCGGAGGCTTGTGTTGCTTCCGAAACGTCGTGATTTAATTTAGTTATTTTTAGTTTATTTTATTTTAAAAATGTATTTTTTTTTATATTCACCTACGTGACTTTACCGAAAGAACCAAAGAGTATGGATCATTGCAGTCACGAAAACTCAAATCTAGAATTCGATTGGATCGTTGGGGTTTATTAGTAATAAATCGGCATTTTGCGACCCCCACTCCCACTGTGTAGCATATTATTACGTGCCAGGGATTATATGAGATGATAGCACAATATTCCGAATCCATAATTGGCAATAAGTAACGGCAAAACAGTTATAAGTGACTCACAGAATTGTGCGTAGTTGCATATACAGTCCACACGACTTCCCTGAAGGCATTCACCTTCAGCGAGCGCGATGCCGATCACACAACGCGGTTCGAATTCGACCATCGATCGATGGCTGCGCAATCGCCGCACACGCGTCGAATAAAAAGCAAGGGACAAATCCTTACTTACTAACAAGTCCTTATTTACTAACAACTCCTTACTTACTAACAACTCCTCTATCATTTTTCATTGCTGGAGGGGTTTCACCCCCCTACCTGAAAATCCTGGCTCCACCATTGAGCACAGCATTCACGCGAGGGAGTAATTTGGCCGACACCTGAAATCTCCTGTATGTATGTTGAACTTCTTTCGCACCGTACGCAGCCAACCTTGCAAATGGGAGGTGCGAAATGATGACGATGGGGCTCCTGCCACCTTTATCTCTCCTCCGCTTATGTTCACGGATCTCACCCGTCGCACAAGACGCTACTCGGAGTAGGGCAAGTTCAGAGATACTGTGTGCCGCCGATGATATCCGTGCCTGGGGATTGAACCCAGCTATCTGAGATCGTGGGGGCAGTGCCAGGTTCACGCCAAGCCACGTCTCTGCAGTGCTAGTGTTGTTCACGCGGGGCACCGGGCAAAGAAAGCAGACGCACGGACGACAGAGACAATTGAAAAGAAGTTGAAAAATTGCGCAGAAAAAAATCACGGAGAGGTACATGCTTGTGGATGAAATCGCGGCAGTGAGAGACGAGACGAGGAGCACGTGGTTTAGGGAGCAAACTCGAATCAGAGACCCCACGTTGACCGTGTGGAAAGGTAGGCGGGCTCGGACGAGAGAGCCGGCTCGAACGGACGATGGTGGCCGGTGGTCGAGACGATTAACGCAGTGGCAACCAAAGGTGGCAAACGCGCCAGAGGGTGCACGTCCAGCGAGGAGATGTAGCGATGATTTCAACTCGTGTGCCAGAGCTCGATGGATTGTGGAATCGCGTGGCTGTGGCGGGGTTGCAATGGTTTTGGAAGCCCTTCACCCAGCAGGTGATGGATCTTGCCTGATGATGATAATTAATGACACGCACATCACGATATTCGCGAGTAAATGCACGCTCCGTGTACAAACGTCTCTGCGATTAGACGCCGCCTGTCCCCGGCCTGTCATCGCGTCTGCTGTAATTGCTCTCCCGCGCGTGTCACCGGTGTTGCAGAGCGAACGAGCGTCTCACGCTACACCGGCGCTGTAAGATGTATTGCATCCTATTCTACGGTTAGAAATGTACCCCCCCCCCACCACCTTTGCAAACTGAATCGTTCCTCTTCCTCCTCCGACGCCGTCGCTAACCCGTGGCTGAATAAACTCCACACTCGGCAGACAGCGCCCTTCTCCATTCGAGTCTAATGGGGTACACTTTTGCCGCACGCCAAGTTCGCTTTCTTTGTGCCGATTGTATTTGACCAGGCGCAACGCCGCCGGAGAGATGGCCCATCTCGCACGGAAGGGAGACGTCTGGGCACCGACGGAGGGACGTGGATTTTACACCGCTAACAACAACAACAACAAAATAATACGGATATATATTTTTTATTTAATGTTTTCGCAAACGTTACTATGAGTCCCATAGTTAATCATCGTCTTATTTTATATTTACTGAGCGCCGTAGCTCAAGGCGCTTTACGCCACATCCCTTGGCCAGCACGCGTTACGCACGGAGTTGCAGGAAGCACGATCGCCGCCCAGTCAGGCAGATCGAGTGACTCTTTGCACCACCGAACGGGGACGAACATGTGAGGTTCTTTGGGAACATTGTTGCATTGTTAGGAAACACAATCGCCTCCGATTAGCGCCGTTGGCTACGTATGTATGCTGAACTTTTTTCGTACCGTACGTAGCCAACCGTGTTAATCGGATGTGCGGTGGAAGGAGAACAAAAATCAGCTCTAAAGAAATTTGTTTACAATCAACATTTCAAAGTGCATCGCTCCCAGTGGCTTCCTAATATCGGAATGAAGAGCGTTCCAGACAGCCGCTGAAGCGCATCTGAAAGCACGCGGTTACGTACGGTGTGAAAAAAGTTCAACATACATTTTACAAACTGTGGATTCAGATCGTCGCAGACTGGACGAGGGATTTAACCGCAGCGAGATGATCCATGAAGCTGAGGCCCAGTAGTGGTCCTGGCCCATTCAGTGCCCTAGGCAGAATGTTTTTTGTTCTACCGCTGCTCTTTATAAACTCCGACTGGGAGGACAAGGGGAAGAGATGCAAACACGACACAGAGACGTCGTGCCATCACACAATTGTGGAAAATGTAGAGAGATGTAAGAATACGTGTAGTGAAATGAGAGATGTAGGGAAGAGTCAAACGTGGGGTTAGGTGAGACAAGAGACAGACATGATTTGGAGGATGATGATGATGAGACGGATTCACTGGCTGTTTTATATTAATTGGAATTTAAATTGGAACTGATATTTTCTTGGTGTTTTTATTTTTAAATCCAGGTCCCCTTGAAGCTCCTGGGGCGCCAAAGCCTTTCTCCAGCGCGACCACTCTTGAGAACCGGTGCACAATGGAGATAGATCACGACCAAAGTTGCCAACGAAGCGACCAATTGACCTGATCGTTAGACACGTCATGGAGAGATGGAGGGATGATAGCGGGATGGATGAGGGATGACTCAGTGCCGTCAAAATAAGCGAGCACCATCCCACACTACATTCATCAGCCAGGAACACAGACTCGGTGGCTGACTATATATATAGTAATCTATATTAATAAGATGCATCTGTCGCCAGAAAGTCAACATTGGCCAGCTATTATTATAATTACTATTGCACTGTCGTTCGTATTATCGTTTCATATTTATAATCTGTACATAAATGGGCATCGGGGCATGGGCAGGTCCCGCGTGATCCTGCACATCACCATTGCATGCGTAAGGATTCGGGGTAGATCGTGGCATTCATACCGTCAAGGGGAAACGTCGTAGCCCGATGAAACTGGGCAGGATTGTTGTCTTTGGCGACACGAGTGCCGCGACCAATTTTAACGAAATTCATCCGCGTAGTTTTGGCGGCGGTACGACCTCGAAAAACGACGTTTTGTGAGAATTGCGGCCGTTCTATGCGACACGCCTAGAGCACATCTCCCAAGAGGCATTGCTCATTGACATGTTTCCGCGTGCGTGGGGGAGAATTCGAAGGTGAATCCTCGTTTCGTCTTCACATGTCTAAGTTGCACCGCTTTCTTTGAGAGTTAAACTTTTTAGAACAAAAACTGTCAGTGCAATGCGAAGTGCATTTATTGATTTACTGGCAACGTACTGAGCGTGCGGCCGCATCTGCCAAACAACGATGCAGGAGCTGTCACAGCGCTAATGCAATGCCTCTTGCTCTTGCCGGACGGCTGAGTGTCTCCATGTCTCTATTACACCATAACACACAGATTACTTACACCTGTAGCCACTGGCGGAGCCAGTGGGGGGGGGGGGGGGGGCACGTGCCCCCCCCCCCCCCTAATGATCCAATCGAAATCCCTTATTTTGATCGGATCATTGGGGTTTATTAGTAATACATCGGCATTTTGCGACCCTCACTGCCACTGTGTGACATATTATTACGTGCCAGGGACTCTATGAGATGATAGAACAATAGTCTGAGACCATAATTGTCAATAAGTAACGGCACAGCAGTTATAAGTGACTCACAAAATTGTGCGCAGTTGTGTATACAGGACACGACTTCCCTGAAGGCATCAACACCTTCAGCGAGCGCGATGCCGATCACACAACTCGGTTCGAATTCGACTCTCGATCGATGGCTGTGCCATCGCCGCACACGCGTCGAATAAAAATCAAGGGACAATTCCTTACTTACTAACAACTCCTCTATCATTTTTCATCGCTGGAGGGGTTGCCCCCCCTACCTTAAAATCCTGGCTCCGCCATTGCCTGTAGCGAACTTTTTATCTGCCGCCTCTGGCTCTGGTGTTATATTCTGCACGGGTTTTGTTTCGTGTTATTAGCGCGTGTTTCATTTACGACCGTTAAACGCCTCCTTGCCCCGATGTTATCTCCCTCGCCTGGTATACAGGAGGTCATGGCCTCGATCCCGACCCTGACGCCTGCTGTATATTTGGAGCCTGCATGTCTCCCCATGGTCACGTGGATCTTTATTCGGGTCCTCCGGTTTTTCTCTCCACGTTTAGAATCATGCGTTTGGAGGATTTGACTGCTATACATTTCCACACGATAAGTGGCTTCGTTGAGCTATCATTTGTGATAACCAGGTCACTTCTGAAAAAAAGCAACAAAACATTTTTGCGTAGTTTAGTTTGTTGCTTGTGAAATAATGCGAAATGGAACCTGCTGTAGTCGTTCTCTGCAATGTCGATGGGGATTTCATTGTCGTTCGCTGCTGCTGTACTCACGCAGCACAGACCTCCCTTGTAGAATAGCCGGAGACAACTGGCTAAACGGGACAACCACCACCACCATCATCTTCTTCTTCCGTGTAACAAATGAAATAAAACTTAAGACTCGGACGCTGCTGGAGGTCTTGACTGGGTGCTCAAGCGCGCCGAGTATTGGAGTGGCGTGACCTCCCCGTGACGGCACCGTCTGATAGCTTGTCGCCCGCCGCGGTTCACCGGTTACCGTGCACCTGTAAAAGGTAACACACACGAACAAAAAAATAAATCGCCCGTGCTCGCTCAGCCTGAGTAGAGTGACAGGGCCGAACGCTCTTAGTGAGAGATTGTTTGGCCGACTGCGGCCGCAGTCTGTGCAGAAAGAGAGCCTCGGCCCTTGTGCATGTGGTTGCCCCGAGTAAGATGTTTAGAAGTTTCAAAAGTTTATTTCAGGCGTGAAGCCCATTGACTCGGACGGAAGACAACGTCAACGCATTCCACGATTACAGATGTTCAACAAAACAAAAACAGCAATTGTGTTGTAAAATTACATTCACACTTGAACTTCAGCGATTTTAAGAGTCAGTTTAAATGAGGACAGAGGTGGCAGAATGATGGAGATGCCATTGAATGCTTTTGCTACTAATTGCGTGCGAAACCCGGGGGACTATTAATAGGCAAGCAGCTGCACGTCGCCGATTTTAGGACTGTCCAAGGGTAATAACAACAGTTGAGACAAATAGAGAGCAGATATATGAAAAAACAGCCTTGTACATGGAAATAGCCCTGCCGTGAAACATCAAAATCACTGCCCCCCCTACCCCCACTACCTCCACACCACCCACCCTGTCGATCACGCCAATCAAACGGCGGTGGACCTCCTCTCGGCCTCGTGCCCTCCTTTAGCTGCCACTCCATCGTTAGTCTCGACCCACCGATGATCTTCCCTTGCAGCGACGAGTTCCTGTCCCAAGCCTGGCACGTCATCTCCTTATTGGTTAATATTCAAGAGCCCGCGATGGTCCACGACCCCTAGACGAAAAGAAACTGGAAATTGGAAACCTTCTTCATCATTGGATCTCCTTTGCCAGTACCAAAATATACTAATAAGGTTTTTTCCCTTTTTTCTGGCAACAAAACTGACACCTTTTGCAAGGAATCATGCTTACGTTAACCATCTGGTCGAACACCATATGAGACTAGGCTCCAAAGAAAGCTGTCTCTGGTGTGGACTAATCAGTTTAAAAGACAATGCATAAATTATCAGAGTATTGTTTTTTGTTTGCATTTGACTGCAGGTATTGTGGTTAATGTAAGCATGATTCCTTGCAAAAGGTGTCAGTTTTGTTGCCAGAAAAAAGGGGAAAAACCCTATTAGTGGAAACCTTCTTATTTATTTAGATTATTTTGCTGCTATAATTTTTTACATTTGTGGGCACCTCGCTTCTGAAAAATAAGTTAATAGCTCAGTGGGCTTTACCTGGTAAATTAAAATAGTTTATTTTAATTCGTATTTTAAGTGATTTGTTTACCTTTACAATACTTTGCACTCCTATCGTGTTTTTGTATTGTTTGTTGTAACGTCCTAACCGGCCCCTACCGGGCATCTGTGAAAAAGAGCTTTAAAGCTCATCAGATTCCTCCTGTCTTAATACATATTCTGATATTCATTGGATGTTTAGTTTTAAGATGTTTTCAGTCGATTATTCATGGCGAGTATTTGTTATACAAGCGGGGAGGATAACCGGAGCACTCGGAGAAAACTCACGCAGTGTGAGGGGGCAACGCTCTATCCCCGCACAGATGGAAACAGATGGCGATTAGTCCACAAGTCGACGTGAACACCACTGTCGCAACAGAGGCCATTCGTTTCTCAGTTACAAAGGTTACACGCGTCGAGCTTGTCGCTCGCTATTAATACGGCGAATGCCGATAATGTTCGACCATACTTCGCCGCGTTTTGTCACGCTGAGCTGTGCGAGTAACCTGGGCCCCAGGTGTGTGTGGCGAAGTGATCAGGAGAGAACAGGTGTCGTGCCGGCCTTAATAGGCGTTCGCAAATACCAGCTTTGGTCACGATGGGTGACCTGTGCGTGCGCGCGCGCGCGCGTGTGTGTGTGTGTCTGCGCGTGGGAATGCGCGCGTGTGTACACACGTTTGGCTTAAGTGCTTGCGTCCAAGCGTGCGTGTGTGCAGGCGTGCGGCGAGACAAAGCCCATCCCTGGGCAAACACGTGCAGCCAGGGACGACTCAGGGGGAGGGAGGTATGGAGGGATGGAGGGAACGCACGGAGACAATCAGAGACGCACAGACACACGCGCGGACGCGAATGCGGACAGGCGGACAGGGAATCGCAGACACATGCACAGAGACGCACGGAACTACACAAACACAGAAAAAGACCCCCCTCTCCCCCCGTATAGCCCAAACAGATTGTTGGGGCAAGTGCTGTTAGCGAGCACCTGTGAAGGCCGGTAGGCACACGACGGAGTGGGTGGGCCAGCAGACCACGCCCGTGCCGCCTTTGTCTCCCCACTTGCTGATGTTTGCACACCGCACCAGGTACTCATTTGAGGCTAATTGGTTTATTTTCGGTCGTTGGGTCGCGTAAAAATGCGTGTCTGAAACCCTCCTCCAGCCGACACGGCCAATTAATCAAAGTGACGCGTGAAACAAACGTGGCCCAATGTATTAGTGCTGCAGCACCAGCGGTGGCGTTGTTGGAGAGGAATCTCGCAACATTAACGACGTTTCGATGGAGGTTACATCCGGGCATCCTCGGGTTGTTAACGAGGAGCTCAGATCTTGAGTGGAAGCGGTACCTGATCCGGGTCCTTGAAGTAGAAATGGGGCTCCGTGTTGGCGAGATGTTAACTACCTCGCCTGATATGCAGGAGGTCGTGGGTTCGATCCTGACCCTGACGCCTGCTGTAGATTTGGAGGTTGCATGTCTCTCTCTCTCTCCCTGTGGTCGGCTGGATTTTTCTCCGGATCCTCCGGTTTTCTCCCCCTCCACATTTAGAATCAACATCACGCTTTTAAAGTATTTAGCTGCTATAAATATCCACGTGACAAGCCACCTCGGTGAGCTATGATCTGTGACCAGGTCGCTTCTGAAAAAAACATCTATATAGCTCAGTGGGCCTTCGCCGGTAAAATAAAAAATATAAAAATCTTGGTATTATACTGTAGATTGTTGTGGATTTGCTCTTCAACACACCGGTGTGCTGTACTAGTAACGAATTTGAATGTTCTGTTTACGTGAGAAACCTTAATAATTGTCATTGCCGGGTGGTATCGGGTTTAACAACTCATTTGTATTTACACGATCTAACCCAAAAAAAAACGATATTATGGTGCTATACATGCCACGCCGAAACGTCGTACCTATTTAAATATTCTAAGATAACTCTCCAAACAACAACAACAACATCGGCAGTGCTGCCGAAGCAGTACTCGATGTGGCAACGATTGATTCAGGTGACACTTTCATTAACTGGCCATGTCGGGTGGAGGAGGGTTAACGACACTTATTATTACACGCCCTATCCCGAAATAATCCGATTATGAAGCGCACTTGTGGCCGTAAATGCCTGCGTATGAAAATAAAATTAACGTCAAGAGCATTGCAGCCATGAAATGTAAATATAATAGGAGACGTTTTGGGTAATGACCCTTTGTTCATTGCACGTAAATGAATGTGCTATGAAGAAGGACTATTGCCCAAAACGTCGCCTATTCCACATATGTTCCTATTCAGGCCACGGTGTTGTTGACGAGTGTGACTGTTGTTGTTGTATTTCGATTTAAAGCTTTCGTGACTGCAGGGATTCATATTCTTGGTTCTTTCGGTAAAGTCAGGTAGAAGGGAAATAATCTTATAATAATAAAAAAAACAATAAAATTCTCACGACGTTTCGATTGCAACACAAGCAATCATCATCAGGTGTTGAAACCACTTTTTTTTAATTTTCTTACTGTGGGTTTCACACCTGATGATGATTGCTTGTGTTGCAATCGAAAAGTCGTGAGAATTGTATAGTTCAATTTTTTTCCCTTCTACGTGACTTTACCGAAAGAACCAATAATATGTTGTTGTTGTTTTTTAATTGTGCGTGTGCACCACTGCCAACGCAGCAGCAGCATCGACAAAGGCTCCGCCAACCTAAGTTCGATTCCCAGCCGCGGACAATATCAGCGGCGAGCGATATCTCAACCGATCCTCGCCACCAACCCCCACCCTTTCACCAACTTTACCAGCACGGGGAAGTATGGTCAATAAATCATCACGACTAATACGGTGTGGATAGGCCTTCGTCCAGCAGTGGATTCATAAAGGGATGTGAGTTGTTATTATTGTATGTACGTTTAAAATGCACGATAAGTATAAATTATACATTAAGTCCAAGTCAAAACATTCTCAAATGAGCACTCGGTAGTGCTCCACCTTCCCATGGCGGGGACCAGTCTATCCATAGTTCAAATACCATACGTAGAGTGGTGTACGTTTGGATGCGTCTCGTCTGCCCCTCGACCGCCTGACACCCACCCAGGCTAAAATCACGCCGACCTTTCCGACCAAACAATCCTTACGATGCCAACCCTTGCCTGGTATTGAACATCGTTCCAGAGGTAAAGTGGTGGCACCAACGGGGGGTTTGGGGGCGGGGGGAAGGGGGTAGTCAGTGCACAGACGTCAACAAACTGAAGGCTGATTGAAGGTTCGACGGCCGTGGCGCGCTGTCCCCAGCGGCACCTCTGATCAGCACGGTTGGCTGCGTACGGTGCGAAAGAAGTGCAACGTGCATGCGGCTGCGGTGGGCGAAGGTAAATCTGAAATGAGTACTTCCCACGGGCGACGCGGGATATCATCTGACAACACTGGGTGGCGATGATGACGATGATGGTGATCACGAGACGAACCGCACCGCAGCCGTGCAGGGGAACTCTGCACGCGCGCGTGACGACCGACTAACGTTCAATTTCGCAACCACATACGCTGATCAGAAGTTTCAGAATCACAACTTTGTTGATTTCGCTTGTGAAGCACATTGAGCTATGAAGCTTCTGTTTCAAAGTCGGCTCGGCCGGCAGATCACACTAAAGCATTCTACAATTACAGATAAAATAATGCTAACAATAGCAATGATGTCCCAGAGTTACATTCCGATTTAATCTTTAGTGATGTTAATAAAAGAGTCAGTTTAAGCGAGGACAGAGATCGCAGACTGGAGATGGCCAAGAGACGAAACTAGCGATTTGGCTGCTGCTACACATTGCCACTTCGTTGAGCTATCATTTGTGGCCATGTCTCTTTCGAAAAAGAGCCGCATAGCCTATTGGGACTTAACTGGTAGAATAAAACAAAGTTTAAAAGAGTTTCAATATTAATGTCTCCCCATCAGTCAGTCAGGTGGTTCTAAAACCATGGGGCAGCTACATTCAATGCCTGACGGAGCTCTTGACTGGATGCCGAAACTTTGTCTATGCCCCGACTGCGAAGCGTTGCCCTTTCCACACGACAGCACAAGTCTCGCCGCTCACATTGACACAAACACTCTCACCGGTGGCGATTCAAGAAAACAATTTATTGGGGGGACGGGGGGGCCTTCAACACTTTTCGGCTGTCGCAATAACTCGCACCAGCAAACGGGGAGCCCCACCACCTTCACGCGAAAAACCACCACCTCCCACAACTTCAACAACAGCAGCAGCAGCAGCAACACCAACAAAAACAAACACAAGGTTGAGCGCAATTGTTCCCCCCCTATGAACACCAAACTCGCCCTCCCCCCTCCATGCATTGTGCTCTGGGGTCAGGCGCCACACAAAAGGGGGCCGCGTGACCCCGCGTGTTTGCCGGATTTCTAGGGTGGTTTGATCCGCCAAGTGGCCTCGCTTTGCCCGCTTTGTCTCTCCATGCCACCCCCTCCCACTGCACCACCACACCCCCCGCCTCCACCCGCCTCCACCACAACGCGTCCCCCGACATCAATGTCCCTCCGCCGTGTAACCCACCCACACCCACCACCACCCACCCCCACCCACCACCACCCACACCCACCCACACCGACCCACCCCCACCCACCACCCACTCACCCACACCCACCCACTCCACCCACCCCCACCCACCCCCACCCACCACCCACTCACCCACACCCACCCACTCCACCCACCCCCACCCACCCCCACCCACCACCCACTCACCCACACCCACCCACTCCACC
>JAAXLI020003344.1:0-11011 GCA_014621495.2 Entosphenus tridentatus | reverse complement strand
TTTATTACTTCCCTTCTACGTGACTTTACCGAAAGAACCAAGAAGATATCTATAATTTCGCAGTTTGCATGTATACCATGAATATCTCACTATCTCACCCACATACATATAGTTAAACGGTGCACACAGCCGGTGCATACAGAATATACCTAGCTCTTTCAGACGTTGACTGAGTTTTTATGAGGTGTTTCTTATAGTTGAGACTGGCGGCATGTTAGTGCGTCTGGGAGATCGTTAGAAGGGGAAGCAGCGGCGTCTGAGCGAGAGAGCCTGTGTGGGTTTTTACTCTAGGGGTGATTAACTCTTATCTTGCTGAAATCTGCTGTGTCTATACAGTAGTGCTTGTATGCTGGATTTGTTTAAACAAAAGAACCATGAATTTAAAGCTCAAAAATCGTCTCTTTCACCACAGGTGTGTGAGAAGTGCAAGGGGGTGAAGGAGGCCAATATGCCTGCGTTCTGCGATTGTGCCGGTGATTTCCAGCTCGCCCACCCTGCCCAGGTCCTATGCCTTTCCACACACTAAGACCCATGATGCTGCCCCATGTACACTCCGCCCTCATCGTCCATCTTGCACTCCCTTACATTCATCACAAGAGCAGTCTGCAGTTATCTAGAGATGTGGTGTGAACATACTCTTATGGGAGCCCCGATGTGGCCAGCGTGAAATGTCTGTTATAAATGGCAATCCGTTTCCCCAAATGCGTGAGGACATGAGGTCGTCCAGCCAGTGCAGAGGTCGCACGCTGGGCAGCGTATACTCTCTGCTGCTGCTCCATTATTAGCTTCTCCGTGCAACATTGGTGCTTTTATGAAAGACCTTTTCTGTTTATACGCTGGTGTAGAGGGCAACAAAATGATTCGGTGGAGAAACCTGGCAGGAGCGGGTGGGGCAATGGGCAGAACTGGGCGGGGCAGTGCAAATCGAAATCGTGATGTCATAGCGGCCAAATATTCCACCATGCGTCGCTACCGGCGTTCTATCCTCCACCAGACCCCGCAGTTGCTGCACAGGAGAGATACGACCTCCGCAATCTGCCCCGATATTCTCCCACCATCTGGCTTTAGGTCTTCCCTTTGGTCACTGGATTCTGACATCCATCACGCCTCCATAGAGGCTAGTCATTGGCTTAATAACCTCGATATGTGCATATAATGTAAATATCACTTTGACAAACGAAAGAAGACCGGCATCTTGGGGACCACTCCAATGTCTATCTCTGCAATCGGCCTTTCCCTCCAAGAGGGGCGGAGAGTGATTGTCACATCACATTCGTAAAGGCAGTTTTTGACAGAAAAGAACGTGCTTAGGTTACACATGACTGCAGGAGAGAAGTGAAGAGGTACCGGGAGCACAAGGTGAAGTGTGTGACTAGCAGGGAATGGGGTCATGCATTGTGTTCGTGGTTATTTGGAGAGCGATGCTGTCTTCAAAGCTTGTCTCCAGAAATCATGTCTTAAGCCACTGTTCCTTAAACATATAACTTATTTTCCCACAGCCCTGAGCTAAATAATTAACCTGCACAATCAGTTGCAAATCCATTGTCTTGTTTGCATCCTATCACTTTTGTTTTGACATTGCACATTGCATTGGCTTGTGTTTTGTCTCTAGGAGTTTGTGGAGCAGTTGAAAGTGTTCAGAAACATTGCGAGACACTATGCGATGCCGTTCCTGCTGGAGACGGTGAACTGGATATTGCAGGGCAGCTCGGGCGAATAGAAGAACATAACCACAACCCTGGTGGTGGCGCAGCATGGCAGAGAACACGAGCTGTATTCGGAACTGCGACAAGAGGTGTATTAGGCAATCAAGACGAACATCAGGACGTCGTCGTGGCCAAAGCTGTTTGATGCCACCACTCCTCGCCAGCGTGCTCTACTCTCAGTAGACATGCGACCGGCCACAACGGTATCACACCACGATCTGCTCTTAAGTCTTCCCCTTGGTTACTGGACTCTTGCAGACCATTCCAAAACCCGTCTTGGTAATCGGCCCTCCCCCCATCCTGCACACACACGTCCCACCCAGCTGCAGTGCAGCTGCTTTTGCCGATCCTATTTTATAACGGGCATGAGGAAGCCGGGAAGTTGTATTCGATGCTCCACGAAAAATTTTCTTCCATTCATCTGCTAACATGACTGAAATCTCAGATTTTGCTGTTGGGGAACAGTATTCCATACACGCACTTCGTTTGCTTCACAGTGGACGTTCAAGATCCAATGACATTTGAAAAATAACAGTTGGCCATGTGTCGACTTCACACCCGCAATTTTATTTATCACTAAGCAATTATTAAATTGGGGAAAATATACCCAACATCGCCTCCTACTGGCAGACAAATGCCCATTTGTAGGCCAGTGCTGTGTACACCTTGTGCTGTGTAGGGAGATAGTGCCACTGCTGCTCTTCTTGGCTAGGCTGCAGCAGAGCATTAAAATGGTTGCAATGAGATCCGATGAGCTTTTAGTTGCTGAGAAATGTAAGCAAGCACCCTACACATGCAATTGTTTTGTCCACAGGCACCTGCTGCCTGGTGTTAAGTGAGAAGCATTGAATGAAATCCAGCAGTCATTCTGTGGTGTCTTTCAAGGCTTTTCCCTATGTGTTCTGCTCACAGTGCAGTTACACAGTGCTTTACGTGTCCCAGATGTCTTGATAGTAGAATTGGGATCGGCTGTGATTTCATTTGCAATGTTATTTAAAAAAACATTTTATATTTCACCAAATAGTAAGTTGTGGAAAATACACGTGAACAAGAAATAAAGCGTTTACCTCTTAGAACTGAATTACAACAGTGCAAAAGGTAGAGGTACAGCCCTATAATTGCACGGTACTAGTGGCGAAAGGGCCTCCACTGGAGTGAATTCTAGAGGGTATTTAGTCTACTCTTCCACGTTGACAAGCCGTTGGAAGAGGTGTGCCTACCCACACTCTACCCCACCACGTGCTCTACTGATTGACTGAGCTGTACCCAATTTGTCTGCTGGGTGGACGGAGGTGGTGGAGAGGGATTTGAGAAACTTGCCACCAGAGTTTCAACTGTAGGATGGAACTGAACCAGCAACCGCTGGGAATGATGTTGATTGCTAACCATCGATTACAAAAGGGCGAGTGTGTCTAGGCCTTTAGATACTGAGCTGGTTGGTAGGTTTGACTCGGCTTATAATCCTTCCAGGTTCGATAAAATAAGGATCACTTTGTGGAGAAGTCATCGGTGGATGTCCTATCGACTTGCCTCCACCATACGGATATGGAGGTTCCACTACTGTGTCAAAGTTGTAAACAGATGGGCACCGTCTCAATGCTAATTTGAGCATGAAATTACCTTGAGATACCAAGCTGCTAATAAACTTGCCTGCAAAAAGTATCTGGAAACATGAAAATGTTTTTTTTCATTGTTAATAAAAAAAATACATGTAACAAACTTTGAGAACAGGCTTTTTTTATTTCTTGGAATTAATTTTGTGCAGCTAGAAAGACCCTGGCCAGGTGGCTCAGTAGCACAGCGAGTGGCTCATAATCGGAAGTTTGTGAGTTCAATATCCTGGTTTGTGGTTGATAAAATAAGTACTAATTTTTGTAGACGTCAACAGTGGTTGTTTGGTAGACTTGTCTCCACCATAGGAATGTGGAGTTTTCCACCACTGACTCAGGGCTGTAAACAGATGGGTACCAATGCCTCAATGCTCATTTGAGCAGAGTCGCTCTGGCTTTGAGAGGGCCACGCAGCCAAGGCATCGTTAAGACTTCAGGTAGACATGGTGATCCCGTGGCCTCGTGCCCTTGCGACATCGCAGACAGTGTCTAGGAATCCCTTCGGCCCTCCTGAGTGCATGAAATCTCCAAGCTGCAGCAACCATCTCCACCTGTTCAGCACATGCCGCGGGGCACCCAAACGACTCGGTTAATGCTTTGTATGACACACAATAAAAATATCCCCTTTATAGCCTTAACAGACTGTTGGGGCAAGTGCTGTTTGCGAGCACCTGTAAAAGCTGGAACGGTACACAAGGGGGTGGGTGGCTAGGATCCACACCTCCGATTAGCATTGTTGGCTATGTATGGTGCGAAAGAAGTTCTATAACATACATACGCCCGACCACCTTTGTCTCACAAGTGGCGATGTTGACACACCGTACCAGGTACGCATTTGAGGCTGAGTCGAGCTGAGTCGACCTAGGAGAGGCCCTGGACCGGTTCAGATAATTGCCAATGGTTGTGGCTGTGAGCGGGAATCGAACTCTGGTCACCGGGTTCGTAGTACAGCACGCTAATTATAACCGCTCCCCAGTGATGTGACACACACGGATGCGACCATACTCACTGGTATGACTTGCTCTCGCATGCTCTGTTGCTCCAGTGATGCCAGCTCCTCTGGAGACAGAAGGAGAAGCCGCAATCCTCCCAGGACTCCTTGCGCAACCTTGCTCACCGGCTCTCCTAACACAGCCTGAAGCATGCAGCACAGACAAACCACCCGCCATATCAGGTGGATAAATACACGTAAATCTCGTTTCTATATATAAAAAAAAAGACCAGCTTTGATTTCTGTTCTCGTTTTTTATTATGTATTTTTATCTAGGAGAACTTTCCTGAGTTTCAAAACTTTAGATTATTTTTTTGCAGTAGTGAGTGACAATTGCTTTCATACTAATAAATTAGTGCATTTGGTATTCCCACCATTGTTATAGTGCAAGATTATCACGAAAGCTTTTGTTTTACAGATATAGTCTGCAGTAGTTTAAAAGGGGTGATCTATGTGTAATTCGAATTGAGTCATTTGTGGATACTCTTTTGAATATGGTAGATATAGACCATGATTAAACTACTTGAGACAAAGTGAAAGAGCTCCTTTGTGATAGCCCTACACTATTAGAATGGCGCAAATACCAAATTATTATTTTACTCTTGATTTGAAGCTTTCATGACTGCAGTAATTCATACTCTGGTTCTTTCGGTAAAGTCACATAGATAGAAAAAATAACTAATAAATCACGACGTTTCGATAGCAACACAAGCCACCATCTTCAGGTAAAACAATACAGCAGGCGGACTGCTGAGGAGGAAATGTAGCGAGAGAGCTACTGCAACCAAAGGTTATATACGTTTGTGGAGGGTACAACCGAAGGGTAAGTGGGCAGGACTAGGGATGGAATTTGCAAGTCAATGTAACCGCAGGGAGGGTATGGGTGGATGAGCTCTGATAATCCGAGGAGGGGGAGGGGGGGCTGCCGTAACGGGCAAGAGGGTGGGGGTGAAATTTACAGAGGGAAAACGGTGATAGAAAAAAGATAGCAAACTTAGAAATGTAATGCAACTCAGAGAGTCGGCCAACACAACAGTTAACACTATACCTGGTTGATTAATGTCCTTCAAAAGATTGCTAAATTCAACTCAGACATGACTTCAACCGAGAAGATGGATGCAAAATTTAGCAATCTTTGGAAGGACGTTGATCAACCAGGTATACTGTTAACTGTTGTGTTGGCCGACTCTCTGAGTTGCATTACATTTCTAAGTTTGCTATCTTTTTTCTATCACGTTTTCCCTATGTAAATTTCACTCCCCCCTCCTCGGATTAGCCGAGCTCATCCACCCCTCCCCTCTGCGATTACATTTACTTGCAAATTCCATCCCTAGTCCCGCCCACTTACCCTTGGGTTGTATCCACCACAAACGTATACAGTAGAACCTCGGATATTGAACGCACCAGAACTCCAACAAATTGGTGTTCGAACAATATTGCCCTGGAAACCGAACGAAATTCGGAGGTCGAACGGGCAATCGCGACTTGAAAGAACCTGTGCGTCTGAGACGTGTATGGCCAGCGTGCATGATGCTTGCCCAGACAGGTTTTACCACCTCCTTCTCACCACCATCCACTCAAGCCATCAACTCTCCTTACTACAGGTAAAGTGAAGTTCAATGTTCATTTATTTCATTTATTCCATATATTTATTCCATTTATTTATTGTTTCTTGTTTTTTTGTATGATTTTATGCATGCAAATACTGTAAACTTCGTGTAAAAATGCTTCATAATGAGAGATTTATTGTGTCTGGAACCAATTAATATCATTTACATTAATTCTTATGGGGAAATTTCATTCGGTGTTCGAACAAATCGGTGTTCGAATGGCCTTCTGGAACGAATTAAGTTCGATCTCCGGGGTACCACTGTTTTACCTTTGGTTGCAGTAGCTCTCTCGCTACATTTCCTCCTCATCAGTCCGCCTGCTGTATTGTTTCATCTGAAGACTGTGGCTTGTGTTGCTATCGAAACGTCGTGATTTATTATTTATTTTTTCTATCTACGTGACTTTACCGAAATAACCAAAGATTGAGTATTATGTTACTGTGTATGCATGACTGCGCTCATAGAATCATAGATGCCCTGTAGATGTAAATGCAGGGATACTCACAGAGTTTACATTTGCCCATTGCGTAACCGCCGCGATCAGATCGGCCTCGTCGATATCCAACTCATCACTTTGGAGCAAAACCGAGAGGGCATTGTCGGACAGCTCCCAAAACCCTGGCGTCCGAACCACATCCTGCAACCATCGGACGAGGTTGTATTGTTAATATCTAAGTGTGTACTTGGAAAGGAAGAAGATAACGTTGGCCTGTGCTGTGCCCGTACGTGAAACAAAGAAGAGTACCCTCTTCACGACGTATCGCGGAAGTCACTCATTACACTACATTATCTTTTTTACTAAAAATAATTCATTCGGAGGTCGCAGGTTGGCCCATGTGCATCACTGGTGTGTCTGCACGTCTCACCTGCACGTGTTTCTCTATGAAGTGCACGCTGCTGTCTCTGAGCTCCTTCTGTCCGTACACAACGCTCGCCTGCGACACACAACCCACATCGCCATTCAACCATATTGTATGTGTGCCTTTTAAATATACAGTAATCCCTTGCCAACCACGAATTTACCAACCGTGAGATTTGAGTATACGCGGATGTACTTCTGTATACCTATACTCTTTGGTTCTTTCGGTAAAGTCACATAGGTATAAAAAAAAAATCACGACGTTTCGATCGCAACACAAGCGGTCGTCCTCAGGCGGAAAAAATATAATCCAGCAGTGGAACTGCTGAACTAGTGAGAAGAGCAGTTACAAAAAGGTTATATATGTGGCGATGGGCAAGCAAGCGGGGTCTGAGCTGTATACCTATTTATCAACCACGAGCATCTCGGTTTCAGTGATAGGTGAATCACAAGTCGTACCGAGTCGTGAAATAAAAATTGGCGCTACCACGTAGCGACCGTGATGTTGTCTCACAGACTCCCACTAGGAGGCACCTCTGGGCCTCCGCAATTGGTCAGATTCACGCTTCGTCTCACAAAATAACTGTATATTTTATTCTTTGGTTCTTTCGGTGAAAGTCACGTAGAAAGAAAATAAATTAAATAATAGAATACGTTTCGATTGCAACACAAGCAATCATCAGGTAGAACTAAATTTGAGGGAGACAAAACACAGATATGGAGACACACAGACAGACACACAAGCAGAGAGAGACAACACAGAGACAGAGAGAGACACAACATAGACACACAGAGACTCAATGCCTCTGTGTCGAGGCCTTAAATAGAGAGAGAGGTGGGTCTGCTGGAGCAGAGAAATTAGCATACCAAGCAAGACTGATACATTTTCGAGAGAGTTGTGTGAAAATCCACCCCACAGTGGCAGGAGGGGAGAATGACCCAGCAAGACTGGTACAGGTAGGAACAACACGTCCACACTGCCCACCAGGGATTATTTGTCTGTCTGTCGTGCATAGCCATGCCCTCGATTTGTATTTCATAGAGCGCTTCGGGCGGGCTCAGCACCACGTGACGCGCCGCCCCACGCAGCTTGCGTCACGTGACATGGATCGCACGAATGCGCTGTCCAACCAAGTTTCTACCTGCCCACTCCGAAGGAACGTGTTAAATTTTAGAGAGAGTTGTGTGGAAATCCACCCCGAAGCGGCCAGGGGAGAGAAAGAGCGAATTGACCTATCAGAGCCTGGTACATTTTTAGAGATAGGCAGTTTGAGATAATAAACTTGGCTATTTTTTTAAAATGTAATGCAATGCAACGTAGATAGTCGGCTAACACACAGTTAACACATAGCCTCGTTGATTACGTTCTCCAGAGATTGCTAAATTAGAAGTTAAGTGTGAAATTTGACAGAGGCACACACAGAGAGAGAGAAAACAAACTTACATCCTCCCTGTAGAGGTGGTTCAAACTTGATTTGAAGCTTTCGTGACTGCAGGAATTACTCTTTGGTTCTTTTGGTAAAGTAACGTAAAAAGAAAATAAATTAAATAATAGAATACGACGTTTTGATTGCAACACAAGCAATCGTCATCAGGTCGAACTAAATTTAAGAGAGACAAAACACAGACACGGAGACACAGACATACACACAAGCAGAGAGAGACAACACAGAGACACACAGAGACACAACATAGACACAGAGACCCAATGCCTCTGTGTCATGGCCTTAAATAGAGAGAGGGGGGTCTGCTGGAGCAGAGAAATTATCATACCCAACTCTACTCCTAAACTAAAACATGCACCTCACAATACAAAAGAATAATAATGTAAATATAAAAATATCTTGAATATTGATTAATACAATTTTTTACCTTTTTTCAGGCAATTCACTAACAGATCTTCATATTTGAATCACTAGAAAGGTGTAGTGGAAGCATTTGTTGCACTGCAGGGACACCATGACACTGTCGCGGATGGATGACGCAGCCTCCCGGGTGCTTCTCGTTTGATCTCATGGCATGTGCCGTGTGACTTTTCGTGAATACATTCTGTTTCCTTAATCAAAAAGATATCCATAATCTGTCAATTGCATTTACGTGAAATTTCGTAAACAAAACATTCAGAAATCGAAGGATATCTGTATCTTCTTGGTTCTTTCGGTAAAGTAACGTAGAAGGGAAATAATAAAATAATAGAAATAAACCAATAAAAATTTTCTCACGACGTTTCGGCCACAACGCAAGCAGCCGTCCTCAGGTGAAGAACAGGTCTGTCGGGAAGACAGCGTCTGAATGAAACACCCCAGGCTTGGAGCGTATATTTAAGCTGGGTTGGAGGGGGAAGAGCGCCTTGACAAAATAATTTGCATATCAAGAGGAATTTAGCATATTTATGGGAAATGCAGATATGGGATGAGTACTACTTGTGAAATGCGTAGGAGGTGGGTTTCAAAGTCATTATGCCCGTGCATTATGCAGGATTAGCAGCATCAAAGGGAGGGGATAGGGGTAGCATTAATAAAGGGAAGGAATGTTAATAGTATATAGCTGCAGTAACTAAACCACCACGTACTATTAACATTCCTTCCCTTTATTAATGCTACCCCTATCCCCTCCCTTTGATGCTGCTAATCCTGCATAATGCACGGGCATAATATGACTTTGAAACCCCCCGCCCACCTACACATTTCACAAGTAGTACTAATCCCATATCTGCATTTCCCATAAATATGCAAAATTACTCTTGATATGCAAATTCTTTTGTCAAGGTGCTCTTCCCCCTCCAACCCAGCTTAAATATACGCTCCAAGCCTGGGGTGTTTCATTCAGACACTGTCTTCCCGACAGACCTGTTCTTCACCTGAGGACGGCTGCTTGCGTTGTGGCCGAAACGTCGTGAGAATTATTTTATTATGTTTTATTTGTATTATTTTATTATTTCCCTTCTACGTGACTTTACCGAAAGAACTAAGAAGATGAATCCCTGCAGTCACGAAAGCTTTAAATCGAGATATTTGTATCATTCTTTCTTTGGAGGACATGTTAAATTCATCCCCATGTAACCTCATGTTTTCTCACTGTTAGTTAGGTTTGGGCACCTGCTATTTACAACTGTGTGGCGAATCCCAATGTTTTAGTCCCTAAACCCAATCTGTGTAAGTCCTGATTGTTTATTCGTTGGAAAGAGGATGCCTTTAGGTCTGGGGACATCTGCTATTCACAACTATGTGGCGACTTCGTGTCTGGTAGGTTCAACTTCAGCTAACCTTGCGCGTTATTCATTACGGAAAAAAATATTTGCACCAGGAAATCTCCAAGTGTGCTATTCACAAAGGCAAAGCTTGCGAGTAGGACTGCTCATAAGTAACCTTTGATTTATATAACACGAGTTTATATAACTCATCGTGTAACATGTGCTTTTACGCACGCTTTGAGCCGAATGCTCCCTCCACTAAGCATATGTGGTTGTTAACACTTGAGCCCCTTCCCAAGGTGACTCGACACATGGCCTGCGAATGGGCGTTAGTCTGCCCGTATAGGTGAAGATTGCTACATGCCAATTCCAATTGAGTCATTGATGGGTAATATTTACAATTTGGAAAATTCGGACCATGGCATCAGGACACAATGGTCTACTCTTGCAAATGACGTCAGGGGATCTTTAACTTCCTCTATGAAGCAGACGGCGTGGAGTATTTTATATTCGACACTGCCGCAGTAGTACTCGGGGTGGCCTTTCCTAATTGAACTGCTAACCTCTGCGACAAGTGGCGAACACACTACTGTATAGTCATGGTGTAATGATTATAATTTAACCAATTCAGACAAAACCAAGGAAGTACTAAATCAGTCACAATTTACAAGAGTAATTGCATTTGAATTTCAATGTTAGAATGTTTCTGAAAGCATAACTTGTTTGAAGAAACATTAATCAAATAATGAATAATTATGATGAAAAAATGTATATGCTTTATCCTTTCTGGAAAGAATACGAGTGGTGTTAAGATGTTCAAACACCAAAGAGACACCGATCACAAGGCATCAAGTCTGCAATAACCAAACATCATGCTTGTGGTAAAACATGCAAACAAACATGCTTTGATAATGTATGCATTGTCCATGAAACGGATTGGTCTACACCAGACCAAAGAATGCCAAATGGCATCATCTTGATACTGCCAAAATGGTTCTTTCGGTAAAGTCACATAGGTGAAAATATATATAAATAACTAAAT
>JAAXLI020003341.1:0-11016 GCA_014621495.2 Entosphenus tridentatus | reverse complement strand
ACGTCGTGAGAATTATTTTATTATGTTTTATTTTTATTATTTTATTACTTCCCTTCTACGTGACTTTACCGAAAGAACCAAGAAGACGATTAGACATCTAAGGTGATCGCTGCGGTGGATAAGTATTGTTTGCGGGCCATTTCAATGTGGAAGGCATCAATGTGGCGACGGGCCGTATGAAATGAAGCCGTGGGTAGTATCCGGCCCATTTAATTACACTTAAGTGGTTTCAAACTCAGATATTTATTTATCTATTTTGTTAAATCATGCTGCTGGCAAATGCATAGGCTGTGCGTCTGTGTTAAAAAATGCGGTCCGGTGGTTCCATCTCGGACAAGGTGTCCCTTTACGGTGGCAGACGACGAGGCCACAAAGCAAACGGCAAGTGAGGGCACCAGACATTCCTGGCTCGGCTCTCTTTCGACGCTCATCGACAGGAAACGTGACAAATGCGCGCAGCTGCCTGCCGCAGAGATGACAACAGCGCGCCTGTTGAATTCCAAAAAACTAAATTCCCACCACGTACACCACGAATGTAGGCAGTAGCTGCAATTCCAGCTTCACCCCACGAATGCCTTTACCCCACTTTTTTTGGCACGGCTTCGGGGACTTTCTTTTACGTATTTTTGATTTCTGCCGACTGCTTTAACGGTCGCACAAGTTGGCACCGCCGGTTGGAGCAGTGGAGCCTCGCGAGTCGTGAGAATGCGAGTTCAAATCTAGGTCACGGTCATCTTGGCCCCCATTACTTTGATAACGAATTACATCGTCCGTGTGGGGTGGGTAAAATTGGTACCACCTGGTGAGGCTTCACCGACCTTGGGGGAAGTCTGCAGTGGCTGTACAATGGATAGGCTGGTCCCTGCCATAGGAATGGTGACAATCAGTGCCACATGCTTATTTGAGCATGGTTTTAAATTAAAATACGATGGCGAAATATGAACTACCACGCCTGGTTCGATCCCGACCCTGACGCCTGTATATTTGGAGGTTGCACGTCCTCCCCGTGGTCGCGTGGATTTTTCTCAGGGTTCTCCAGTTTTCCCCTCCACATTTAGAATCAACAGCCGTTTCGAGTATGTGGCTGCTCGAAATGTCCACGTGACACGCGACTTTGTTGAGTTGACATTTGTGGGCAGGTCGCTTCTGAAAAAGAGCTCCATAGCTCAGTGGGCTTTCGCTGGCAAAATAAAAAATAAAATGAAAAACATCTTCTTGGTTCTTTCGGTAAAGTCACGTAGAAGGGAAGTAATAAAATAATAAAAAGAAAACATAATAAAATTTTTAATAAAACAATACAAATAAAACATAATAAAAATTGTATTATGTTTTATTTTTATTATTTTATTATTTCCCTTCTACGTGACTTTACCGAAAGAACCAAGAAGATGAATCCCTGCAGTCACGAAAGCTTTAAATGAAAAACATGTTTAGTTTATTAAATTGTGCTTCATTCTTGTATTGTATATGTTGAACGTTTGACTATTTTGTTTTTAACAATTCACGACCATTGCGTGTGTTTTCAGGCTGCTGAACAACAACGAGCTTCGGCGAATACCACGGAAGGTGTTTGACGAGCTGGAGAATCTGCGATACCTGTGAGTGATTCTGGCAGGACGCTTGAATTAATTGTGGCAGGCAAAGCTCTCCCTTGGTTGTGTGCACATCTATGCCGTGATATTCATATCGAACGTACGACGATGGGTACATATCCGGTAGCCGATGTGTTGTCCGATTGTGCGCTGTCCAGATCAAGAGACACTTCTAACAGGAGCGTCGCATGAACTCTGTCCTCCTGCTTCCTGCCAATCCTCCACATTGGCTACTGAATGGCTTAATAACCCCAACAATCGCTTCTAATGTCACAAGTCTCACCTCGCCGCCGTACGAGAGGAGATGGTGGCGCAAGTGGTTAGCACACCACGCTACAAATCCCGTGGTTCAGTTTCAATTCCCGGCCACGCCAAACATCAGTGGAAAGTTGTCCTTCAACCAGTCCTGGACTCCTAAACTTGGTGAATTTTTGCAAGGAGGGCTGGGCATGGTGCTGACCGCACCACCCACGCCCGCGCTGTCCTGGCACACATCGGAACCCTCCATGAGCGCTTGCTCCATCAGTCTCCTTGAACACGTTCCTTCGGAGTAGGCAGGTAGGAACTTGGTTGGACAGCGCATTCGTGCACGACAGACAGACAAATAATCCCTGGTGGGCAGTGTGGAACCTGTTGTTCCTACCTGTATAAAATATACATTGACTTGAGGTAGCCAGGCAGCCAGCCAGGTAGCCAGCTCCCTTAACTATCGGCCCCTCCCCTTTGCTTAGGCCCCTCCCCTGACCCCCCCCTCCATTACGCCCCTCCCCTGAACCCCCCCCCCCTCAGGCCCCTTTCATGACTCCCCCCTTCTTTAGGCCCCTCCCCTGACCCTCCTCCCTTAGGCACCTCCCCTCTCCGTACCCGGCAGTAGGTCTCCACCAATCAAAGAGCTGTTTGTAAGGTCTTCACCAATCAAAGAGCTGTGTGTATTATATATTTATTTATGCACGACAGACAGACAGTCAGACAGACAGACAATAAATCCCTGGTGGGCAGTGTGGAACATTGTTCCTACCTGTATAACCATCGCACTGCAGACTCCTCCCTTTTCCCAATACAGTCCCATGCCCTTCAAACTGCGAATTAAAGCGACATTGTGCTTCACATTCAATGTAAATCACCGCACACGTTGTTAATGTTCCATAACAAATAAGCACAACGCTAAATACACGTTTGTGCCGACCCACACCGATCAGCGTGGTGAAGTATGGTCAAAGGACCCCCATGACCGACACTGCATGGAGAACCCTTCATGCAGCAGTGGATTGAAAAAAGAAAATCTGTATTTTACTAATTTATATTGCAGTCGAGGCTGAATATAAGCACACCCCTTGGGAGCAATGCCTTCCCACCACCAGTGTAGTGTAAGCGTGTGTTGCAGACATCAGCGCTGTGCGTATATCCCAGAACACTCGGCACATTCGTCAATAGCACCGTTGCCTTGAAGAGGAAAACAATAAATATAATAGGCAACATTTTGGGCTATGGCCCTCATTCATCGGACGTAATTAGAGAGGCCAGAGAGACAGAGTGAATAAAGGTTGGAGACTTAACACCATGCGGCCTGATGCGATTTAATTACAAGCATGTTTCCTGACGAACAGTTCTTTTTACTTGGCATACAAATCGTTAGAACTCATCTGGGAGCGTTTTTAAGCTAATTCTTATCAGGCTCCATGGTGTAGGCTGCAGTCCAACTCTTACCGACTCAATCCCTCTGGCCTCTGTATGTGCTATGAAGAAGAGTCATTGCCCGAAACGTCACCTATTATATACAGGGACGCCTCGACTTACGAACGAGATAGGTTACAGATGTCTGTTTCGTAAGTCGATTTGTTCGTAAGTCCAACTTTACTCCCGTCGATTCCAAACATGTTGTGCGGCGTGTACACTAAACACGGAGAATGGCTGTAGTTGTAGATGCTGGTGGTTCTTCACGTTCTGCTGACGGAGATGCCACCACCACCACCGCCATCCATTGCGCGGTGGTTTAACTTACAAATCTCGGTCCAAACAGGCAACTGGACATACGGACAGGTTTGTTCGTATCTGTGAAAGTTTTCAAGTCGAATGTTCGTAACTAGAGGAGTCCCTGTACTTTTCATTTCTTTCAAGGCCGCAATGTGATTGACGAGGGTGTTGAGGTTTTGTTATTTGTGCCTGTGCAGCACTGCCAACACAGCAGCGTCACCAAGTAATGTGTGCTTATATAACCTCTGCTCATATCCAGCGCACGCTGTGCAAAAAATGTACTGCTCTGTCGTGTCTGCGGTATTTAAAATTGCACGTCCGCCGTCAGCCGCGCGTGTTTGCCGAGCACATTTGGCGCGTGAGTCATGGCAATTTGCGAGAAGTCTCTCCGCCTTCCCCGAGGTGAGAAGCGGGGGCCTCGTGGCGTCGGGTCACGCTGTGGAGATTTCACGGTGCCCCACCTGGTGGATTTTAAAATTGCGCACGCGGCGTGGAGGTCCCATCGCCATACGTGCAAGGTGTGCATCGTGCGAATGCACTTTGAGCCCTCTGTGCGCGTTAACCCTCCCCCCCCCTTCGCGTAACACTGCAGGTACCTCTACAAGAACGAGATCCAGAGCATTGAGAGGCAAGCATTCAAGGGCCTGAAGTCCTTAGAGCAACTGTGAGTATTATATATATAAACATTCACATTGATCAAGCATACCGTGTCCTCCGACACGCTCGTTACTCCAGGACAGTCGAGCCCCCTGTGCCAGGCGGTCACCTACGAAACTCTTGCTGTCAAGTAATCACCGAAGCCCTGTTAATTCACCAATGAATCCATCGCCGAGCCTCCAAGGCTCGCTTACAAAATGTGGAAGGATTCGCGATAAGGTTCATTAGCCATCGCTTGGTGAGTGGCTTCCTTCCTGCGAGCGCAAGGCAGTGGGAGGACAGAGAGAAGTGGGAGGGAGGGGGCTACACCACTGCCAATCCCCTTTGAAGGAGGACAGAGCAAGACACGATACACCCTCTAAGGCCAATTTGATGCTGGACTGAACGATATTTTATACAGAACGCCGGTCTCTGTTTCTCCCAGTCGGGTCCTGCTGGGAGCAACTATCTCGCCTGTTTTCGGGTCGTTCCGAAATTTTTTTCGGCACAATGTCTGGAATCTTCTCGTAGGTAATTATATGAAGCTCCGGGCACGCGGAGAGGAACGTCGGACATGGGTGAAGCTGGCGTGCTTGAAGAAAGCCGATGCTTAGGAAGGCATGGCACCTCAATGGTCCCCCACAATGGCTTTTGGAGGTTCACAAACCCGCATTAAATCTTGGAAAGTGCTTCACGATAAAAAAAAACAATTCCAATGATTCTCCACATTTATTTTCCAGTGGAGCTCCGCTTGTAATCTTTGGCCAATTCTGAGCAATTGTGTGTGTTTCGGGGAAAAAACACGCGTTTAGGGAGGGATATCAAGAAAAACACTGCGATGCAGGTCGCCTTTCAGGCACCTGGTTTCTCAGATTTTTGGCTTACGCAGTCAAGGCTCTCAATTGATTTCGCTGGCCTCAGTATCGTGCTCCTGCAGATGCGATCCTGGCTGACCTTGTCCGTGTCTCCACGTATTCCCTGGAATCTGCACTAGAGCCAAGAGCATCTTAGAGGCAAGCTGCCCGTTTTTCACGCGTTCATTTGTTTGGTTTGCCTGACCGTAGTTAAGTGCTAATCATGGCTCTGTTTTGCTTTTGGTTGCTAGCAGCGTCTGGTATGACAGCACTGTAAGTCGGACCGAGCACAGAAATGCGGGAAGAGGCTCATGGTAAATGTCTCATCGCCTGCGCCTGGTATGAGACTGCATTAGGATGTGGGACTGCCTGCCAATTGCAGGTGGTGTAGGCTCGGGCTTCGAGGTGGTCAAAAGATTCGAAGTACAGCAATGGATTTGTGAATCTACGCATTCATTCATCACGCATTGTCAGCGAAGGAACGTTGCACCAAAGGTGTGACCTCTTAAATTTCGATTTAAAGCTTTCGTGACTGCTGGGATTCATCTTCTTGGTTCTTTCAGTAAAGTCACGTAGAATGGAAATAATACAATTTCAGACTCTGTCTTCTCGACAGACCTGTTCTTCACCTGAGGACGGCTGCTTGCGTTGTGGCCGAAACGTCGTGATAATTATTTTATTATGTTTTATTTTTATTATTTTATTATTTCCATTCTACGTGACTTTACCGAAAGAACCAAGAAGGTGTGACCTCTTGTGACACCATTCACATCAACCGCTCTTGCTGCCATACACCGGCGTCTCGAGGGAATTGTTTGATCCATGGATCACGGGGGGACCACCACGGGGAGGGCGGCGTTACTCCTTAGAGGGTCGCGGTCCTCACTTCGAACGTCGACCGCCAACTGAGGTGCACGATTTCGCTGAAGTGTGCGCGTCGAGACGGAGCGACGCCTCCCAAAAGTGTCAGCCGTCGATCGCGAGGAGACCGGTTGCACATGCAATGGTGACCTTGCTGACGAAGTCGAAACCATCGGATGGCGAGCACAGGCATTTTTGGCATCGCACGTGGAGGGACTGCAGCCAATCCAAATCAGCTCGTGAATCTATCTGTATGGAGATGTGACTGTTATGCCCTCACATGTATGGGGGCTCTCTTGATGCTCTGGGTTTATCCCACGTGGTAATGGCTTCTAAACGGATAGCTCCTGGGCATGTGTTCGGGTTGTGCCACGTCGTGTTCGGAATTGGTGTCCAATGTTTCGGTTCACGTGACGGGAGCTGCTTCAGGAACTGAACCCTTAGCGCGGTTGGCTACGTACAGTGTGAAAGAAGTTCAACATGCAGACATACAAACAAAGATGCTCCCACTTGTACTACCTGAAAACGCATCATAGAGCAATACAGCACAACGGCAAACACCTACGTAGTCATGTTTATAAATGGCATTGGTCGAACAGCCACTGCAGCACCGTGCTGAAACATGTCTTGAGTCTCCGTGAAATGACTCAGTACCTGGCCTGCAAGAGGGCATTAGTCGAGCAGTAGAGGGTGATGATTCTTGTGTATGAATAACATCGTCGACCATGACACCAGTACACAATGGCTTGCCCGTTTGGAATGATGTCACAGGATCATTACCGTCCACTGCGAAGCATAGTTATGGTTAAGGCACACAGCTCAGTATTAACCAGGGCAGCCTACTGGATTCGACCCGCAAACCCCCATGCAATAAGTGACGAACGCATCACCACGAGGCCATGTGACCACCCCAATAAGTTGATTAGCTTATCTGAATAAAAATAGGCTAAGTTTGATTCGAATAAGCCTGTGCTATTTTTCCTGATTCTTAATATAAACCCCGGTGAGTGAAGGGAGCTTTCCTGGTTTAAATGATTTTCAGATTCTCTTGTTATTGTTGATACTAAATTCTGTTCAATGTTTCTTCAACTCAGATACATTCATTTCAACCTCGTGGAAAACTTGGAACAGGAAACCTTCAGCCATCTGCCCAGGCTGGAGAGGCTGTGAGTAATTGCTACACACACACTGCACTCGTGAATACCGTCATGTTCCCTTGACAGGGGCTGACCCTTTCGTTTGGCTCAGCTTGGAGGGATATGGCAACGGCAGCAATAATGTTCACCGTCCAACAAAGCACGAAATACAAAAAAAAACGTCCCCACTGTCATATTTAGTGCTGGGAGGTGCTCATCTGCATTGGTGGTCCTGCACCAGTGGTGGAAATTCCACGTTACTATTTGGGGGCCGGTACATCCATAGGGGCAGTCATTGTTGTCATGCCCCACAAAGTGTTGTGGTGGGCGTGTGAGGCTTCATTTGACCTCTTACTCAGAGCGACCTTTGCCGGCTTTCTGTGGCTTTCGTGTCGCACTCCGTGGGAAGCGAATTACCTGGTTGTATGCTAGTTGCCGATCATATATGTGTCACTGTTTTGCGTGAGATTTAAAGCAATGCAAACTTTAGACCGACACTGGCCAGAGAGATGGAGTGAATAATAACAGTTGGAGACTGCACTATGCATCATGGGGGCCCTGGTGTAATTGGAATGTTGGGAACGTTTTTAGATGAACAGCTTTAAATTGCCGTACGAAAAATTTACCAATTTGTAATAATTTAATATCGCACACATCCTTCAAAAGTAAAAAAACAACATGCACACACGAACTCATTTAGCATTGAGGAACATTCTCAAAGGTTGCTGACCCACTGAATCCCACGTGCAATGCGTCAATAACCTTTGATGGTTATTTTCCTGGCCGCCACCAATTTTAAACGTCGTTCACGGCACGTGTTTTTTTTTTGTAAAGTACATTCAGTTTCACAGCGAGCTCAACATCGTTTTTTTTTAAATCTCTCTTGAAAGCGTAACATTACACGCGCCATTACGTGCGTCCAACTGCAGATAAGTGGAATCGAAAGTGGCTTTAAGATGATGTATCCAGATCTCCCCGCGAGAGTGGAAGCCATCGGCTGGCACGCGACCACGCCAAGTCGACTCAAGCGTTCCGCAAACGAGCCCGTTCGTTTTTCCACACTTGGGAGAGCGTCGTCACGACGGATTAAGCTGCCACGTATTTAGCCGAGGGGAGCCCAGAAAATCTAAGAACCGCAGATGGATTTTACGTTCACGTCGGAGGACTCGAGACAATAGTTTTTTTGTGTGACTCAATGGATGGCATTCGCGTCGACCTCAAGAAGTTTGGCGATGCCGAAACCGGCGATGCCCTCCCAACAAAGAGTGTCTCTGCTCAGGGGACCAGAATCTGTAAATAGCGAGAAATTCCCCCCCCCCCCCGCCGCAATAGAACAATAGCGTGGGCCAAAAAAGCCACGAGTTTAAAACAACAACAAGAACAACAGCACCACCACCAACACATAGACACACGCGTGCACAGCACACACAGATGGTGTGTGTATACGCACGGAGGGTAATTGTGCACGTCGGCTTTCACGACGCAGCGTTATGATTCATTATTCGTTGCTGTTGTTAACGTCCTGTTGGTGCTGGATGTAATCTCCAGCGAAATGTCACATACGACCATTTTACTTTCTCTTAAACGTTCAGATTTTGCTGAAAAAGAAACAACTCAATCGATCTATTTTCCCACGTGACAATTTTATTTAATTGGTTTAGTCGCCTGGTGGAGAGTTAGAGGAATTTGTTTTGACATCATACCTCCACGACAATCTAACCCAAAAGGAACCGATTATGATCGTTAATTAACCGATTACATAACCCAAAGGGAATCGATAACGAACACACAGCGGCAGCTCGCGGGAGCGGCCGCTGGCACGGCCACAGCGTTTCCAGCAGCGGCTAACTCACAGTGTTCTGAAAAAAATTCGTGGCACTTTTGACTGCACGTTATTTCTCCCTTCAACAGGGTGACATGGATGCTGATTATGCAGATGACGGAGCCTTGACGTGCACAGTAGGGGCATGGACAGCCGGCTGAGTCGGTAGCCAGCTGAGTCGGTAGCCAGCAGCTGCGTAATTACGCTACAGTGGTGCAGTTTGGTTAAGCACGTGTTAATTAGGGTGTGTGTCTACGTACAGCACGGCAACAGTAATTCATCAATGAGAGAATTATCAAACAACGGGTAATTGTGCACCTGCAATCTGACTGCAAACTATTAAAAACTATTCAACTTTTTTTATTATACCAGGTACGGCCCACTGAGCGATGTCGCTCTTTTTCAGAAGCGACCTGGCCACAAATGACAGCTCAGTGCAGTGGCTTATCGCGTGGAAATTTGTAGCAGCAGCTAAATACTCCAAACGCACGTTTCTGAATGTGGAGGGAAAAATCTGAGGACCTGGAGAAAAATCCACGCTACCACGGGGAGAGAGAGAGACACACACAACTCTAAATAGCAGGCGTCAGGGACGAGATCGAACCCACGATCTCCTGCATACCAGGCGAGGTAGTTGATATCTCGCCACCGTATTTCATGAAAATACCACTCGCCTCCTGAGCAAACTAAACTCAGCGTCGCCATGCTCGAACAAGCATTGGCCACTGCTTGTCTCCATTCCTATGGCAGGAACCGGCCGGTCAGGCGAGGGGGTAAACATCTTGGCACCGCGCGGGGAGCCCCCACGGTGACTATTCCCGGGCGGGACACCCCCCCCCCTAACTTCCAAAGTGTGGTGGTTGTGGCCCTGGCCCTGCTCGTAACCACATGGGGGGCAGTGTGGGGACTGCGCGATCGGGCGCCGTCACGCATTGGTGCATCTCGCGTGCGGTCCGTGTACGTGCGTGGAACTTCTTCTTCCGCACCGCGGCAGGTTCCTGCACAACAACAAGATCGCACGCATCCCCGCCCGGGCCTTCTTCCACCTCGACTCCCTCAAGCGACTGTGAGCAGCCGCGTCGGCTCCCCCTCCCCCCCTCGCTCGCTCGTCGGTGACTGTCCGCGTCTAATCACGGTAGTGGTTGTGTGAGCCAAGGTCGGTGTCGCGGTCGAGGTACGGTCTGAGCGCACGTGTCCGAGACGGGACATGGCAAGCGTTGATTTGTGTGGTTTAATCGGTGCGGGCTGCTGAAAAAAAACCCCCTGAAAAGTGCGCAAAGTAGCACGGTGAGATGCGTGCTTGGAATCACATTGAGAGCCAGAGAGAGGAGAAACACGCGGAATATGGCACATCATTAAAACTGCTAAGAATAGTGAGTGGGCGATGGGTAGGACGCGTCGCTAGGAGAGATGATGGACGATGGGCAGGAATAGCAAATGCGTCCGAGAGGACGTCCCCCGAAGGAGATGCAGCGATGAGATCAGCTCATCTGCAGCGCTGGACTGATTGTTGCATGGGAGGATCGCTAGAGGCGGCGGCCTGGAGAGGCGTTCATCGTGGCTGATTGTAATGATGGTGGTTTACAATTGATTGGTGAAAGAGAAAAAATATTTTAAAACTTTTGAAATTTAATCCACTTCGGATTGATTTTGTGTCAACGTGATCTTCCAACTCTGTCTCCGGACATGTAAAATACTTCACATTTTAGTCCGAGGGCACACAATAAACATGCGAGCATCTCACGTAAATCTATGCAGTATGTGTTGGCTTACGCATGGGCGTGTGCGTGTGCACACGCGCGTTTGAGCGCGCGAGTGTGTGTGATGTCAAAGTGCACCAATGCCTGGCGCAAACACCACGGTGAGCTCACCACCACGGTGGATGGAGGCTGTTATTATTATTATAGTTGTTGCTGCGTGTGCAGGAGTGTGCACGGTTTGTGTGTGTGTGTGCGTGCGGGTATGTCTGTGTCTGTATACAAACAAAGACAAGCTGGGAGTGATTGGCGCACTGCGCTACGAACCCGGCGACCCAAATTCGATTCCCACGCACAGCCAACACCAGTGACAATGATCTGAACCGGTCCTGGGCCTCCTCTAGGTCGACTCGGACTAAAACGAGTACTTGTTGCAGTGCGTAA
>JAAXLI020003340.1:0-11017 GCA_014621495.2 Entosphenus tridentatus | reverse complement strand
CAAATACTAACCTACTAACCAGCTACCAGTACTACACAAATACTAACAGGAGCCCCCGCCACCAGTAGCCCCGCCCCCCTGTGCCCGTCTCGCCGGCGCGCACTGCGCCCCCAGGCGGCGCGGGTCGGGACTGCGACCACGCGCCCCTCCCGGTCCACGATGTCCCCGCTCCGCTCCGCACCGCACGGCAGGAAACGCGGGGCTGCTTGTGGAGTTTCACTCACCGAGAGAGGGAGAGAGAGAAACCCGGAGAGAAGCTCACGGAACAGGTGGACAGACGTCCCGAGGCAGGGATGGGAGCCTACAGACGGCAGAGGCGGGACTGGAGACGGAATGGCAGTCACAAGAGAGATCCCGCGCGCGCGATAGACTTTTGACTTTTAAACAACTTTTATTTCCGCCAGCAGCAAAAGCACTGGAGGCGATTCCGATATAAAATACACAAAGTCACCAGCAAACAAATAAAACAAACGCTGTAAATCCACGCGCTGTGGCGCTAAATGCAGCGCGCACAACACGAAAGAAACGTCACGTGGTGGTGGTGGTCATCGCGCGCGCCACGGTGACGAGCGAGCGCTTCAGAAGGTGAACACCACGAGGGTGCCGTCCACGCTGGTACAGAGGGGGGCTTGTCCGGCTCCCCAGCGAGAGAAAGAGAGAGAGGACACCCCAGCGCAGAGACGCGGCGACGTGGATCGCGATCACGATCGCTCCGCGTCTGCCGCAGTGCCGGGTCGTCGCAATGCCCCGGTGCGTAATGCGTACCCGTGGCTCTGCAACGCGAACAATGTGTGCGCGAATATTTTAGCATCGAAGCAGATTCTATTCAGCCACGAGCGCCAATTATACTGCGATATGACGGAGGGACACCCAACAGAACTCACATACACGATGGCAGCAACAACAACAACCTGCACCACCAACAACTCCACCTCCACGGGATCCATCCTCCATCCCATTCCCCACCACACGTATCTCCTACTCCCTCCCTCTCTCTCCGCTCCATCGCAACCTCTCCCGCCCCCCCCTGCCCCCCCCCCCCCCGGGATGATGATACCTGGTCGCAGACCCACCGCTCCAGTTGTCCTAATGACGGCTTATCCCAGCTAATGAGGGGGGTGCTAATGGTGGCATGGCCTCGCGTCTCCCTCACCTGTCCACAATCAAGGAGCCATCGTTACCCGCTCAGAGCCGCCGCCTCCGCCTCGATCCGCACCAATTTATTCCCCGCACCACGAGAATAAACTAACGCCACTGATGGACTGGCACAGTTACGAACGGCAGTGTCACTGATAGACTGGTCCAGTTACTGATACGCGTGCCACTGATGAATTGGCACAGTTACTAACGGCAGTGTCTGTGAAGGACTGGCTCAGTCACTAATGCGCGTGCCACTCGCAGACTGGCACAGTTACGAATATGAGTGCCACTGATGGACTGATCACGTGAGACACGGGATACGGATCACGTGAAACACGTGATCAATATCTTGTGTTACACAGACGCATTCGTGAAGCGTTACCATTAAAGTATTATTTTAAATCGCATCCGGTAAGTGGATGAGTGTGAGTGCGTGTGAGACCAGATTTGTACAACTCTCTCGACACAAGCTTCCTTTCCGCGGCGTCTTATAATCGGGACAATGCCGTGCGCGTGTATGTATGGAGAGAGATAGAAAAGTCTCGGAAGGCGGTGGGGCTAAAGAGCCGCGTGTAATCACGAGGCCGGGATGATGAAGTCGCAGGCCTCGCGATGAGAAATCGTGGCAGTAATTGGGGCCGCGTGGGATGCAAAGGTGAGAAGACGCGCGGGCAATGGGGGGCGGACGGAGCCGGTGACTTGGCTTCGTATAGGTTGCAGTCCCGATTGCGGAGGTGTTTGAAGACCGCATTGATCGTCTCAGACCGGTCACCATTGACGGCACGAATATATATGTGTCTATATGTATGAGAGCCATCATAGTACATTTGCATCCGCGCTTAAATTGGCGATATTCCAGCTCTGGGAATTAGAATATCGGGTTGACTATCAGGCGACGAGCATCACTCTCACGGACAGAGCGAGTGGGAAGGCCTGACTTCGACCGTGTGTGGTCCAGAGGTCACGTGGAGAAGGGCATCTCAGAGGTAGCTCCGTGATAGCCGCTTCCACTGGCCGTTCACTAACACACTCACCCACCCACTCATTCACCCATTCACTCACCCTCTCAAAGATACTAAGATCCCCCGTATGGCCAAAACAGACTGTTGGGGCAAGTGCTGTAAGCGAGTAGCACCTATGAAGGCCGGCACGGCACACGAGGGGGTGGGTGGCCAGCACCACGCCCGGCCGCCTTTGTATCCCAAGTGGCGATGTTTACGCTTCACACCAGGTACTCATTCGAGGTTGAGTCGACCTAGAGGAGGCCCAGGATTGGTTCAGAAAAGCGTCACCAGTGTTGGCCGTGAGCGGGAATCGATGCTTATCATAATACGTATAACAATTATCATTATTAGTTTAATAATGTTGCTCAATTCACGAAAGGCGTTACCTTTTGCCCATGACAACTTTAATAGAGTGCCCTTTATTACCGGTCACATGGCGTGTTGGGCCTTTAGGCCTGTGCTCGGCAACCGTGATACAAACATATAAATGTGTGTTATAGATGAATGTGTGCTTATATATTTATATATTGTACGTGTATGTCCTGTCGACGGCTCAGCAAACAATACTTCTGCTTTGACTCACATTTGTTCCTCTCTCCGAATCCAGATAATCCCCCTCCCTCCCTCCCTCCGCTCTTTCTTTCTTGCGCTTTTTATATATTTTTGTTTTTTTTTCCAAGCGACTGTTACAATAAAGAAACGCTGACACAGCAGCCGTGACAGGAATAGCCACCGCTGTTCCGCCAGTGACGTCTCCGCGGTGCTTGCTCTGCCACCAGCGGGGGGCGGGCGGGGGGGGTGAATCTTCGTTTGATTGCTAATTTTAGATTTTTTTTGTGATGCTTTTCCTTCTTCTTAATCCAGGATGTGCCGCTTCCTGTTCGCTCCGTGAACCCGGTGATGAGTGAGTCAAATAGGAACGCCGGATGTTGTGTGTGTGTGTATATATTGAAATGAAATCTATACCCCAACTACCTGCAGATAATAAGACTCATAACTCTATGTGACACAATTTTTTTCCCTAGGTAGTAAGTGTTGTTTTTTAATCGCTTATGCCTTTAAAATATAGAAAACGGCTATTATTCCCCACAAACGTTGCTTTTGTGCTCAGGACTTAATGTGAACGAAAGACACAAATGCGCACGTTTTCTCATTGAAAATAGGTACATTTAAAAACATCACTGTCCTGGTCACAGAAGCAAAGTTTGTGGGGAATAATAGCCATTTTACGTACTTTTTAGGCATAACCAATTAGGTAATAACACTTATTACCCAGTAACAATTAATTTTTTGTTACGCAGTTTAAATTTAAAGTCAGAAGTCAGAGTGATCTCCTGCTGCTCAAATGAACATTGAGGCGTCGCACATCTCCCGTTCACAGCCCTGATCCAGTGGTGGGAAATTCCACATTGCGATGGCAGGAGTGAGTCTTATCCATAAGACAACCACGGTCGACTTCGCCGCAAAATCGTCGCCCCGGGGACCATGCGGCCGCTTCCTCAACCGTAGCGCAGACGCGAATCGTACAAACGCGTCGACCTCGTGATACGTCTGCGAGCGACGTTTCGGACGACCACCCTAGTCACCGGGACAGCGTCACACGTTCAGCCGGGCTGCTCACGATGAGTCGCAATTCAAACGAATCCCGCGGCTGTCTGTCGAAGGGACACGACGCGCATCGTGAGTGGCCACCACCAAAGCATCCATAAAGAACACCGTCGTACAATATAAAGCCATATAATAGGCTGACGTTTCAGGCAATGACCCTCCTTTAAAGAGTCCAACGCAAATGCACTGCTCTGCCTGATCGCTGTGATGGCGACACGCGTGGTGGGCTCTGCTGTATTTTTTACTACTCTTAGATTTTTTCGGTAAAGGCACGTAGGTAAAAAAATAAATAATAAAAAAATACATAAGAATAAATAATAGAAAAAAGTAATAGAAATAAAATAATAAATCACTGAATATTATTTTTCCTATTTTTATTATTATTATTTATTTTTTACCTACGTGACTTTACCGAAAAAACCTAAGAGTATGAATTCTTGCGGTCACGAAAGCTTCAAATCTAGAATCATTTTTGACTGTGCACCCGTGGTTTTGTGTTATTTTGTTTTACTCCGTTCAAGTATGGATCGATAAACCTGAAAACTTCATGTTGGAGGAGACCTGCAGAGACACCCCACCCACGCCTTTGAGGGGACAACAACCATCACCGTGACACACAGACGAGTTCGCGAACTCACTTGCGTTACTCTCGCATTTCAGCGGCTTTGGTAGTCTCACTCATCTCTACGTGATCCATCTTCATTTTGGAGCTTTCGTGACTGCAGGAATTATTCTTTGGTTCTTTCGGTTAAGTCACGTCTAAAGATAAAATAATAAATTAAATAATTGCATATTACGACGTTTCGATTGCAACACAAGCAATCATCATCAGGCACAAAAGAAATGATCCACCAACCCTTGCCTCCGAAGCGCTGAAAGAATTCTGGCTTCGAGGCTGCATGCAACGGCGGTGTGGCCAGGTACTCACTTCAGGCTAAGTCGACCTAGATGTGGCCCAGGACCGATTCCGATAATCGTCACTGGTGTTGGTCGTGAGCGGGAATCGAACTCGGGCCGCCGGGTTCGTTGCGCAGCGCGCCGCGACCCAAGTGCCACGGGTTGCCTGACTGAGACGCCTTGCAGGTGCACCGCAGACACACAGCCACAAATATATACGCACACACGTAGACACACACACACAGACAGCTACACAGAGATAAACAAACACACACACAGCCATAGTTAAACAAATATGTACACACGCGCAACACAAAGATCCCTTCATAGCCTGAACAGACTTGTGGGGCAAGTGCTGTGAGCGAGCACCTATGACGGCAGGCACGGCACACGAGGGGGTGGGTGGCAGAGCACCGCACACACACGACACACACACAGGACACACACACACAGGACACACACACACACAGGACACACACACACAGAACACACACACACAGGACACACAGACGACACACACACAGGACACACACACAGGACACACACACAGGACACACACACAGACGACACACACACAGACACACACACAGGACACACACACACGATACACACACACGACACAAAGACGACACACACACACAGGACACACACGACACACACACACACAGACGACACACACACGACACACACACAGACACACACACACGACACACAGACGACACACACAGGATACACACACACACAGGACACACACACGACACACACACGACACACACACACACAGACGACACACACACGACACACACACAGACACACACACACGACACACAGACGACACACACAGGACACACACACACACAGGACACACACACGACACACACACGACACACACACACACGACACACACACAGACACAGGTGAAGTCTCTGAGTGCCCAACACCAGGAGGTTCCAATTAGGCCGCGCGGCTCGCAAATGAGGGAGGAGGATGATGAGGATGAGGAGGAGGCGGGCGACCATCCTGCCACCTCCACCCGCGCGCAGGCTTCTTCATCTTCGCTGCCGGTCGCCGGAGATGAGGCGTGACCCATGCGTGCCAGAGATTTGCATGAATTTGAATGTCGTTTTTGCATTAAACCGAGACGCGCATTAACATAACCGCCCCCACACCACTCCACCTGCTCCTCGTCCCCCGCGTTCACCGCGTTCCAGGTTCACGCGTCGCCCGCCTGCGCGTGAACCCGAGCGCGGCACGCACGCACGGATACGCGTGAACACAAAGGCAAAGGTCCCCCGTATAGCCTTCAGCAGACTTTTGAAGCAAGTGCTGTTCGCGAGGACCTGTTAAGGACCGGAACGGCAGGCGAAGAGGGTGGATGGTCAGCGCCACGCCCGACCGCCTTTGTCTCCCCAAGTGGTGATGTTCACACAAAGACAAAGATCCCCCGTGTAGCCTGAACAGAGTGTAGGGGCAAGTGCTGTTAGCGATCACCTATGAAGGCCGGAACGGCACACGAGGGGGTGGGTGGCCAGCACCACGCCCGACCGCCTTTGTCTCCCCAGTGGCGATGTTTACACAGCGCGCACCCAGATACTCATTTGAGGCTGAGTCGACCTAGGGGAGGCCCAGGACCGGTTCACACACCGCATACATAAACACACACGCAGACAGACGCATACGAACGCACACACGTAGATGACACGGAGTCTCATCCGTCCTGTATTCAAGCAGCGCTTACTGTCACCACATTTGAATTCCCTCCCATCGTCGTTTCATTACCCACTCTCTGCTAATAATAATAATAAAAACGGTGCTCAATTGTGAACTCTTATCTATGACAACTTTAAGTGATGTTTAGTGAGGGCCGCTTGGGGTTTTGGTCCTGTGATTAGCAACTGAGATATGAACACACACCCAAATACACCCACACTCACATACACACACAACCAGATACACGCACACACAGATACACACACAACCAGAAACACACGCAACCAGATACACGCACACACAGATACACACAGACCCAAATACACCAAGACCCAGATACACACAGACCCAGATACACACAGACCCAGATACACACACACAGATACATACACACTCAGACCCAGATAAACGTATACGTAGATTCAGATACACGCATACACAAACCCAGATACACACAGACCCAGATATACACACACAGACAAAGATACACACAGACCCAGATACATACAGACAAAGATACACACAGACCGAGATACACACAGATAGAGACACACGCATACACAGACCCAGATACACACACACAGACCCAGATACACACAGACCCAGATACACACACACAGACAAAGATACACACAGACCCAGATACACACAGATAGAGACACACGCATACATAGACCCAGACACACACAAACCCAGATACACACAAACCCAGATACACACAGACAGAGATACACACACAGACAAAGATACACACAGACCGAGATACACACAGATAGAGACACACGCAAACACAGACCCAGATATACACACACACAAAGATACACACACAGACCCAGATACACACACAGACCCACTTACACACACAGACCCAGATACACACGCAGACCCAGATACAAACACACAAAGATACATACAGACCCAGATACACACACAGACCCAGATACACACAGACCCAGATACACACACAAAGATACACACAGACCCAGATACACACACAGACCCAGACACACACAGATAGAGATACACGCATACACAGACCCAGATACACACACACAAAGATACACACAGACCCAGATACACGCACACAAAGATACACACAGACCCAGATACACACACAGACCCAGATACACACACAGACCCAGATACACACACAGACCCAGATACAAACACAGATAGAGATACACACACAGACCCAGATACTCGCAGTAAGTAGCGAGGTCACAGCAGAGGCGCTGTGCTGTCACGGCGCTGCTGCTGGATCCAATCGAGGACACGGGCGCGCTACGATACCACCACAAAGCGATTGAACATTCCCCTCGCAGCTCACGAGTATGCCGTCGGATATATCATCATCAGCCATGGTCGATCCGCTGCTGGACGAAAGCCTCCCCTCTCATCGCCGTGCGATGTCGTAAGCCACCCTTCACGTTGACTCATTGAAAGGCCTCGATCTCTTCCGTGCACTTCCTTCTATGCACGTTGCCTGTCTAAACCCGTACGTACACACGCACGCGTGTGATAGCAACATTTCACTGGTTGTTATCACATCCGTGACTGAAAGGTTGAAAATATTTTCAATGGATCGAATTCATGGGGCGTTTTTGTTCATTCGCGCGAAAAGTTGACTTAGGGCCGTTTCAGCGGTCGTATACAACAACAACAATAACAACAACAATAACAACAATAATAACAACAACAATAACAACAACAACCTCGTTCTTTTCTGCCTTCGAGTGCAAAATTATTCTCGTGAAATCACCACGTGGCTGATGTTAATTAATTAATCCAACAACGTTGATTGAGAATCTACGTGTCCCGTATACGTATTCTTGTATGAATATAAATGCGCGTGCTTGTGCATGCATGTGTACGTATGCGCGTCTCTACTAAATGCGCGCAACTACAGTGTACGTCACCAGGGAGATAAAGGCGGCCGGGCGTGGTGCTGGTCACCCACCCCCTCGTGTGCCGTGCCGGCCTTCATAGGCGCGACTCGCTAACAGCGCTTGCACCATCATTCTGTGAAAGGCTATGCAGGGGATCTTTGTACTTATACATATTTGTACCTATGTGTATATGTAGGCCGACTGTACGTATGTACGGGTACATGTTTGTTCATATCTATGTGTGTATTAAGGCGGCTACATTTTTTTACGACGTAGCGACCTAAATAGGTGCTCTCTAACAGCTCTTTCCCTAACGGTGTATGGAGGCTACCTGAGGGATCTTTGTGTATGTTGTGTGCATTACTGCACGCATCGAAAGACACTGGGCACGATACTTAATAGATACATGTACGTCCATGTAGTTACGCACCCGTGTGTGTATAGGTGCATCTTTGTATCTATGTGTACATTGATGTCGATATTTGTATGCATAGGTATATACGCGTGAATAAATGTGTGTATGCATGCACGTGTGTATATCTGGACATAGATACGATTTTATATCAAAGCACATGTGACCGCACACACATGTGTAAATATGTATGCACGCCTGTGTATATGTGTATGTACGTGCATGTGCGGAGCATGTGAGGAGCATGTGGGGAGCGGTGGTGTAGCGGTTAGCGCGCTGCGCTGCGCTATGAACCCGGCGACCCGAGTCCGATTCCCGCAGCACGGCCAACACCAGTGACGATTATCTGAAACCGGTCCTGGGCCTCCCCTAGGTCGACTCAGCCTCAAATGAGTACCTGGTGCGGTGTGTAAATATCACCATTGGGGAGACAAAGGCGGTCGGGCGTGGTGCTGGCCACCCACCCCTCGTGTACCGTTGCGGCCTTCATAGATGCTCGCTAACAGCACTTGCCCCTACAGTCTGTTAAGGCTATATGGGGGATCTTTGTCTTTTTGTACGTATGTGTACGCGTGTGTGCGCGTGTCTGTCTTTGTGTGTGTGTGAGGAGCGGTGGTGCAACGGTTCGCGCGCTGCGCTACGAACCAGGCCACCCGCGATCGCTTCCCGCCCACGGCCAAAGCCAGTGACGATTTATCTGCAATGGCTAACAGCACTTGCCCCAACAGTCTGTTAAGGCTACACGGGGGATCTTTGTCTGTGGGTGGGTGTGTATGTGTGTGTGTGTGTGCACGTGTACGTGTGCGCGTGTGTGTGCACTCGTTACGCTTGAGTGGTCAGGGCAAACGCGTGTTGACCCGCGCGGCCCCCGTGTCCCGTAACCCACACACACACGCACGATCACACTCACACGACAACACACACACACTCACATCAAACATGGATATATACGGGACCCCCCCTCCCTGCCCACCGCAACGCATCATTATACTCAACATGTATGGAACACAAACGGAATCAATTCATGCGCGCATCTGTAGCCTGTCCCCCCCCCACAAACCCACTCCGCCACCACCTCCACCTCCCCTTCTCTTTTTATATTAAAAAAAAAATACATTTTGACAGGCAATTTGGTTACAATTACTGGAGCTGGTAAAACCAGTTTTCTAGGCTGCGCTTAAATCCGCCTGCGAGGATTACAGCCATCAGACCCCACGCACAATCCCCCCCGGGGGCAGCCCTTCCCCTGCGCTGCCCATGCCCGATGCATATGGTCCCCCCCCCCCCCTGAAACAGCAGAGTCGACGATAAAGGCGCAGCCCTGCAATCGCCTCGCCTCGCACCATGCCGGCGGGAAGCGCCTGCTCGCCCGGAGCTACGGACTCGCGCGGTGGCGGTGGTGGTGGTGGTTGCGGTGGCGGTGATGGCGGCGGTGGTGGCGGTGGTGGTGATGGTGGTGGCGACGGTGGCGGTGGCGGCGGTGGTGGCGGCGGTGGTGGCGGTGGTGGTGGTGGCGGTGATGGCGGTGGTGGTGGTGGCGGTGGTGGCGGTGGATCCCCGAATATGAATCGCCCATCATCCGCACCGCAGACAAACCTCACGCGTTGCCTCGCCGGGCCCTCCACCGACACCCACCGACGAGCCAGCGCGCCACAACAACTGAATGGTCGACATTGTCGGGGACTCGCCAGGAGGAGATTCGTTGGGGCATCTCCGCTGCGCTTGACCATCGGTCGTGAAGCTCCGCATGGCTGTGCCGTGGCAAGTGGTTCTGCGACGAGCAGCCCGCAATGTTTGGAGCTGCTGCTCTGGACGATTCGTGATCCTCATGGGGGCACCCCGGGTACCCGATAATACAAGATGGACGAGGCAATTAAATATGTTATTTCTGGGAGGCTATTTTTTCCAGGGGTGTTACTTAACTCCGCGGCTGGGGTAACCAATCAATCCGAAATCGGTGCCACTCCGCGGTGTCGAAACGCCAAACGTGAGCAGAACAAAATCCGTTATCGAAAAATGCAACTTTGCATCGTGCATCGTGAGTACAGCTCGTCGAGATGAGTCGATTGCCGCATCGCCGACCATCAACGGACTAAAACGACTGCACCACGGACATTGTGCGAGAGACGGGGTCCTGTGGTAGTAGCCTCGGGTACCGCCATGAGGTTCATTTGGTGGCTTCCTCCACGTGCCCACACTTTGTCCCAGCGCACGCGACCTGCTGGTCGACTTTCTGCCGTGAGCTCGTGTGTGTGTGTGTGTGCGTGCAATGCGTGTGTGTGTGTACGCAATGCGTGTGTGTGTGCAATGTGTGTGTGTGTGCGCAATGTATGTGTGTGTTTGCAATGTGTGTGTGTGTG
>JAAXLI020003339.1:0-11018 GCA_014621495.2 Entosphenus tridentatus | reverse complement strand
ACGCTCTTCATGCTGGGCAAAGGTGTGCCCAAAGGACCAATGACCGTGAACTTTCATCGGCACCTAGGCCGATTCTACGATGGACGCTTTGAGGACCCTCTTTGGATTTCTACAGCGTTCAACCAAAAGCAACGACACGCCTGTATTCGCAAAGCGGCTTCCATTGGAACGAAAAATTCAAAGACGCTCGAAAGCCTCGGAGAGCTCGCAAATCTGGAATCCTTTCGTGAGACTCTTGCTCGGGCTCGAGACAACCCGTTGACTCGGGAGGCGAAAGTCCTGAACGCCAAGATATGCAAAGTTCTCTCGATGGTGGGATCCACTGTCCCCTTCAGCCCATTTGAGCGTGCCGCAACGCGTCCGAAACTGCTGTCTATGCGCTATCGTTATGGCGTTGGCCTCCATTTCATCACTTTGGCACCCCCCGAGTTCGAGGATTTGACAACATTGCGCGTGGCGATCTTGCGAGACAAGCACTGGAATGCATCGGTTCAAAAATTGCAGCAAGAAGGAACTTCTCGATCGGACTTGCCCAATGATGTCACCGACGGTCCTAGTGGTCGACGACGTCTGACGGGTCAGAATCCCATGCTGGTCGCACTTTCCTTCCTGCGAAAACAGCAGGTTCTTTTGGATGATGTTATCCGTTGCCCTGCTACTGCAACAACTCGCGTCAGTCGCAACTACACACAACGTGAGCGTGGAGCTTATGGCGTCGTCTCGGCTTTCAACGCCATTGTGGAGCCACAGTTGGGTGGCCGCTTGCATTGGCACATGACGCTCTACTCCTCCTGCCTAGAACCTTCGCTACTCACTCGGCTTGCAGCCGCGCCTGACAACCTGAAAGACGCAGCTGCGGCGTATCTTGCGAGCACATCATGCACGCACGTGTCTTTGGCCACCCACGACTGGTTACGTGAGTTCGAGGCACACGAGGTCCCAAAACCTCGTGCTGCCGAAATTGCAGTGCCTCCTGCCTCGGACTATGAAGCCTTTGTTGAAGTCGCTGAGCGCAAAGCGATCCTCACAGGATGGCACAGCCATGGGTTCACGTATGAGAAAGGAAAACGTGGCAAATATATGTGCAGACTGAGCATGGGACGCGGAGTGCACGATCGTCCTAGCTGTCCTCTTCTTCTCACGATGGACAAAAACGAAGACATCAGCAAGGGCATCCGATGCGACATCGAGGGCCGCGAAATTGACGCTGCAACGATTCAGTTCCTCGAGCAGCCATTGAACCACCTCAATGGTGTCCTGCTGCGGCCTCATTTACGGGGACCGATTGTTTGGGAGTTGCACCGTCCAGAGCAAGACGCTATGTTTGTTGAAACTAACATCATCGCAACCAACCTGCTCGGGTGCCACAACAACTCCTCGATTATCAGTGGTGAAGACGCGGGCGAGGCTGTCGAAGAATACGAAGCTTCGTACATGACAAAAGTAACAGCTGAACTGCGGCAGGCTACCGCGTTCCTGCTTGCCGCAGTCGATGAAATTCATGCCCATCCAAGTCGAGCAGACGACAGTGGTACGAAACGCCGCACCGGCAAACATTTGGCTACTCGCACTGTGAACGCATTCTCGGGTGGAGCACAATGGTCTCTACCCTTGATGGCCTACGCACTTTTGGGACACATGTCTCACATCACCAGTGAGTCTTTCCGATACGTCTTTGCCAACGAGAACGTTGCCTACATTGCTCATTGCCTCAAAGCAAAGGACGATGTGCAAGTCGATGCGTCACAGTCGACTGAGGTGCGCAATGACAACCTTTACGCCGAGGCGTGCTTGGACGAGCTCATCGCATCAGTTGACTGCATCGAGAAGAGCGCGGATTTCTGTGGGGGTACTGCGGCTTACGTCATTGGGGACAAGCGATTTTTTCTTTCACAAGCAGAGTCGTACGCACACCGAGGCCAGCACTTTCAAGCTTTTTCACAGCTCGAGTTCGAGTGCATCGTTGAGCTAGTACCGAAAAGGAAGCCTGGGAAAGAGTACTCTGGCCGTGGGCGCCCTTCGCGCACAACCTTTCCTCTTGGCAGCGGCCACAAGCTCTTTGATCACTATGACGGCGTCATCCGGACGAAAATGAAGACAGCGATGCTAGCTGGATCCCACCCACCACTATTTCCCGGAAACAAACCTGACGACGATTCAGCGCAGCTCCAGTGGTACAAAGACATGGACGAGCTCGCCAAATACGTCATGGCTCTGCTCACACCATGGGGGGTCCATAACATGGCTGCGACTATGGATCATTGCAGCGATGGACTGTCAGCTTTTCAACAATTGGAACTGCAGCACTGCGTCACTTGTAAATCGACAGCGCCTGCGATACATCCAAAACATTATGAGCAAGGGACATCGAAGCAGCCGCAACGAAGTCGCATCGAGTCATTGGCGCGAGCGCAATGCCGATTGGTGGGGAAACCTTCGTCACTCGAGCACAGTCAATTGCTCCGTGGGTTCTGGTGAGATCCTACCGGACGACGCAGAGGCAATGGGTCGCATAAGCCACAGAGAGCTTCAAGAACTTACAACTGCGGCTTCCGCAGGTGACAACAAAATGGATTCTGCGCACAAGACACTGCGGGACAACTGCTTCGCCCTTCATGGCTCATTGAGCTCTTTGCGCCCACATGCAGCAGCTTCATGTGTCCCGGATTCTTCTATCGTCTACCAACACCATCAATATGGCACCAGCACTGCCCCCGATCTTTTGGTGATATGCAAATCAATCCACAGCATGACAATTTCGGATGCCACTGCCACGGGGTCGGATTCATTGCTCGGTGTGAATGGACCTTCCGCAGATACCAACTCGTTGCATGCTTCACCACCCGTCGCCCGCAGTTCTTTAACCGAGGCACAGCTCGCGATTGTAAAATTCATCATGGACGACGCCGGCCAGAAGCTGTGTCTCATGCACGCCGGTGGTGGAACTGGAAAGTCGTTCATCATCAACCATTTGCAGCGCGAGCACGAGCATGAGCATAACAACAAAGTCCAGGTCAACTGCTGCCCGACTGGCACGGGGGCCATAAAGCTTCCCAACGGACGCACATTCCACATGGTCTTCAAGGCTCACCAGCCAAATTTAACTGCGGGACGGCAAATGGATGCTATTGCGAGGTCTTTGGGTGGCAACCGTCTCGCACTAGTGTGTATTGACGAAGTCAGCATGTTTCCTGCGAACTATCTCGTTCTCATGGACACCCACCTCAGATCGATCTATGACCGAGAGTTGCCATTTGGCGGCATCTCTATCCTTCTCAGTGGCGATTTTGTGCAGCTACCGGTGGCGGGAGCTGGTCAAGATTTGTATCGCGCCATGTACGGAAATGCAAACAGCGACTCTGCCCAGGCTCGCAGTTTTTTTGCCCAATTTCGCGTCTTCGACATCACCCAGCAAATGCGAGCTGCAAAAGACCCGGCTCATCAAAAGCTGTTGGAGCTTTTTCGGGCACTCCCTCAGAATTACCCCGTTGGCTCGCGATGGTCGAAAGACATGTCGTCCTATAAGCCCATGACGGACCCATTGCTTCAAGCTCTTACGCGTGCACTGACGACGGTTGAGGTGGCCCAAAGCGTTGAATGGACAACTAACTCAGTGGTCCTAACGACAAGTAACACCAATAGGAACATCATAAACGGGGCAATGGCTGCTATATTCGCGGCGTCCAACAATACTCCAGTGCTATGTTGGCGTCGACAGCTCAAGCTCGAAATACCCAATGCTCTAGCAGTGTTGCTGTACAACGAGGACGCATATCCGGAGCTTTTTGACTACTTTGTGTTCGATGCACCGGGTCAAATCCTTTGTAACGAAAATGTCAACGTCGAGTATGGCATAGCAAATGGGACAAAATGCCGATATGTGTCGCTGGCATGGGTCGACATCGAGACCGAACACGCTGCTCTTCGTGCCATAAAAGCGCGTACAGACGGGCAAGTCATTGACTTACATTTTGCACCGGACTACATTGTATTTCAAGTCCAAACCACGTCCATTGGATCGTGGCCAACACACCTAAACCTCTCTTGCGACAAATCGGTCCTGCATATCCCCATTGGACTAATCCAGCGATCCCAAAAGCATTCCCTCCACATGGGCAAGAACCTACGAGTCGAGTATCGAGCCCATGCATGTACCTTGGCCTTCGCCCTCACTGCATGGAAAGCTCAAGGTGACACGTGCCCGCGCGTCATAGCCCACCTGGAAAGCAGTCCCAACGCGCCATCATTGACCTACGAGCTTCTTTACGTAATGTTCTCGCGGGTGCAATCGTCGGAAACTTTTCGATGCATGCCGCTGTCTCTCGGTTTTCAACCTAAACGTCTTTATAAACTGCGACCAAATCTTTTTGCGACACGGTGGCGAATGGACATCGCAGAGGACGGGTATTGGCGTTCAAGGGACAATATGCAAACCGAACTCGCAAACCCGCGACGCCCAAAAGCAGCTATGGCACGTGTTCAAGGCAAACGGACATCTACAGGTGTCAAAGCACAACTGCCGATCACGCGTCCTGTCAAGCGCGCTCGAACAGATGTAACGCGACCCCCAAAACCTACTCAGCGCTACAACGTTTCCATGCTCGAAAACCCCAAGTGTCACTTGACTACCGAGACCAATCAGCAAAAGATGGCAACATCTCGCACTGTTGCAAACCCCGACATCGTCGATGTTGACGCCCTGGAAATCGACACGGCTCAAACACATCTCTTTACACACTTTGGAGTACCTGTCTACAAATCAACTAAATGTTCATTGCTGCCAGGCGCTTGGCTCACGAGTGCTGCTGTCGAGCTTTTGATGCACTGCGCTATTCAAGACCAACGCCAGACTATCGCCGTCATCTCACCCGACATTTATGCGACCTATTCCCAGGATCCTACCAATTGGCCACGTCAAATCTTGGAGAACGACCGACGTGCTCTTCGATGCCAGCACGGGTTTGGTGACCTTTTCACTCGCCACCTGTGGTTAATGCCTATTTGCAAGGATGGCAACCACTGGCAACTCTTATGCTTTGTTAACCCTGGACGTCCAGACGCGTGGGTTACTTTGCTTGACTCGTTGAGCCGAGACGGAAAGCCAAACAACGTTATGCCACTCGTCACATTTGACAACATCTTTCTGGCCGTGCTCCTGCCAAATGACGCTGGACAGCTGCAGCCTGCCCAAAACGTTGTGTGCCGTGTCCCGTTGCAAGCAAACGGATACGACTGTGGTATTTTTGCTGTTCTCAACACCAAACATTGCGTCCAGAATGCCGCTTCACTTGTGGGATTGCACCCACCTCTTGGCCCCCTCGACTTCACTGGGTGGTACACACCAACCGACGGCGCTGCATATCGTACAGATTGTTACTACTCACTATGTCTGCTCCAAGCTGCACTCACGTAGGTACATACTTGTGCAATACTAGTATTTTTTCCACAACGGTTACTACTACTTTATTGTTTCCTATGTTCCACTACGTCTACGTTTTCATCCACTTATTGGCGCCCATTTTTTGCCATTTCATTTTATTATAGCCATTAATTTGTTCGTTCCTACCAGCCCATCCCACAGGGACCTGTTAAATATCGCCACTGGGGGAGACAGGCGGCCGTGTGTGGTGCTGGCCACCCACCCCCTCATGCACCTTACTGGCCTTGGTACCTCCCTAAAAGCATTGGACCCAACAGTCAGTTAATAGGCTATGCGGCGGATCGTTGTCCACGAAATACTTACACGGCAAAGGTTGAGGTGCCACTCACTGCCTCACGTCCCTCACCCGCCTATCACCACGGTATCAGCCAATGATAAAAGTATATCCGGGTACAGTATATCTGCGAAAGGCCAAAACGAACCCCTACGATAACTAAATTGGTATACAAAGAGCTTTCCCACGATAGGTCGAAACTGCGAATTATATTCAAGGGTATTACATGCAAATGTACAAAATCTTTTTTACGAGTTAAAACATAACATATTTTAAAACATAACATATTTTCCGTACTACAGAATGTGTAGTACGAACAAATCAACTTATGAAAGGGGCTCAGGAACAGAAACCATTCGTAAGTCGAGGAATCTCCGTACAGGCAAGGCAGTGCAAAAAAAATGGAGTGCGAATGACACTACATTTTGACAGTACATTACAAACGAGTCTTTACAGATGAGCCAAAACATACTCTTTGGTTCTTTCGGTAAAGTCACGTACCTGCAGTCACGTAAGCTTCAAATCAAGATTGAGCCAAAACATGTAATTGACCTTTAATGAGGAGAATAATTATAATTGCAGCGAATTAGGAGTAGACGGAATCATTATAGGTATAATTGAGTTGTTTTGCATTTGAGCAGCTATGCACTTACTGTTGTTCTACTTCAATTTCATGTTAAGGTTGAGAATAATGAATGTGAAGACAAAGGACAATACAAAGCGGAAAACGGTTTTTGCTGTCAACTGTGCCCTGCAGGTAACCACGTAAAACAGTAACACATTGTGATTAACAAGTGCATCTACTTTTGTATGTGACCCAATGCTAGTTTGTAGAAATTGTGTTTTTTATGCATCTTATCACATGCACAATTATTGCAATGCTTGCAACAGAGCATTTATAGAATATATTTTGGTAGACTTAAGTTTATTAACATCACCTTTGGGCTAGGTTACATTGAGTCAGCTGTTCAGTTCTCGGCTATGTGGTAATGCATACATTTACTGACACGCCATGTTTTAAGCAAAGATAAATGACCCTGCGGCAATCATCACAGCAGGCAATGAAGTAAATTTAAAAGGCATCGGCAATGAATCGTACAATTGTTTATGCCAGGGACTATATGGACAACAATGGCTTGTAAACGGATTGGCCGTCATACACGGGGCAGGCAAAATCCCTACAGAATGGAAGCAAGTGGAAGTTATCGTCGTTGTGAAACCTGGAAAGCCGCAAGAACTGCCCTTGCAGCTACAGGCCAATATCCATTTTGTCCTTCACTTCCAAGCTGATGGAATGTGTCATGCTTGCCAGACTTTCTCCCATTATTGATCCCCAACTGCCTCCCTAAGCCATATTTCGCGAACAGTTCTTTGCCTTCACCACCTTCATAGTAGCTGGTTCCCAAGTCATTAGAAACTGGCACAGTATAAATTACCTCTCTTTTGTCTATGACACTGTTTGGTGTCATGGCCTGCTGGTGAAGTTGGCCAATATAATCATATATCATTCGATTGTATACCTAATTGACATGATACTCAGTAACTGTACTTTCAGGGTACACCTCGCAGGAAACACGGCTGCATTTAGAATTATGTCCAATGGCATCCCTCAAGGATCACTACTAGTATTCACATTAACATATATACAGTGAGGGAAAAAAGTATTTGATCCCCTGCTGATTTTGTACTTTTGCCCACTGACAAAGAAATTATCGGTCTATAATTTTAATGGTAGGTTTATTTGAACAGTGAGAGACAGAATAACAACAACAAAATCCAGAAAAACGCATGTCAAAAATGTTATAAATTGATTTGCATTTTAAATCACTTTAAAATATCCTACCAGGTAAAGCCCACTTTCCCCATGAACAATCATGCAGCATATGCTACCCTTGATGTGTCCTTCTGTGGTAGCCCAGTGTGCTATGACCCCACTCCCAGATATCTAGGGATTATCATGACCAGAAATCTGACCTTCAAGTTCCATGTAAAACAGATCGTGAAAAGACCACATCAAAAATCACCCTGTGACAGAAAATTGCAGGAACGACCTGGGGCACTTAAGTTGATCTGCTGCGAACTGCCACCATCTCACTGATCTACCCATTAGCAGAGTAGTGTGCTCCAGCCTGGTCTGGGAGCTTTTACACAAAATTGCTAGATGTATAATTAAATCGCACAATGCGCATCATAACCAAAACACTGAAACTGACACCCATCCCTTGGCTTACTGTTCTGGTGAACATTCTTCCACCAAATATCCACAAAGATATGCAAACTGCAAGAGCATTTACCCGTTTTCTTGCCAACGACCACCTGCCCATCAACCAAGACCTCAACAATGTACCTCACCACAGACTCCAGTTCCAATCCCCCTTCTGGGATCGCCCTGTCACAATCCTAGAATCTCACCCAGATCCAGAAGAATACTGGCGAACAGGATAGAACAACGTAAACGTCCAGAATAAACACCTCATTCGAGACCCAAACATTGCACCTCTTGGTTTTTACATTCATCTAAGATCTGGATTAGCATCAGCCACATCAGAACATCAACAGACTGCTGTGCATAATCTCCTTCATAAACTGATCATTAAAGACAAGCCACAGTGCGACTGGCCATGCAGCCCAATCTTTGGACCATACAGTAAACCACTATAGTCGTGTTCCTCCAGTGGAGGAATAGCAAAACTACATGAACTCTCTTCTGAAGCCCTCTTGTGCCTAGCAGACATCGACATTGGATTTAGCTCCTGAACATATTGACATACACAAGAAAAGAAAAGAATATGATTACAATTTTTCCCAGAAGTATTATTTGAAAGGAAAAAACCCACGGGAAGCGTATGGTCAGACGAGGTTGGGTGAGGGAACACGAGGGGTATAGCCTCCCTTACGTTTAGGAATGGTGAGGATGTGATGATCTATATATGGAGGGCATTTGTATGGGAGAGAGTAAAGATGTATACAAGATTGGGGGAAATTCATGACAGTCATAACATGGAATAGAAAGCTACTTTCTACTTTGTCAAAGGATTTTTCGCCATCAAGGGATAGGGCAAAGGCCAGTTGTTTTGAGGTCTGGTTGCATTTAATTAGGCCAATCAGGAATCAAGTGTTATAGGTGACATCCCTACCTTTGATAAACCCCATTTTGGTGGTGGTGGTGGATGAGATTTAGTAGTATCGAGACTAGTCGGAGGGCCAGGGCTTTGTAGTCTGCATTCAGGAGGGATATTTGGCGATAGCTCTTCCAGTTCATGGGGTTGGAGCCTCCATTGTGTATCAGTGTGATCCTTGTTTCTGATGTAGGGCTTGAGGATTAAGCATGAATTCAAGGGTAATAAGTGCCTCGTCAAAGTGAAGGAAGTCATGGATGTTTGGCTTTGCTATTAAGTAGAGCATGGCTCTTGGGATAAGTAAGAAGTCCAGGTGAGATAGAGAACAGTGGGCTCTTGAGATGTGAGTAACGTTCTTATCTAAGGGGTTGATGGTGCACCATAGGTCTTTTAGCAATAAATGTTGAATGAAAGTGTAAACGGTGGTTCTGTTTTGGTCATGAGCTACCTTGCCTGGAAGGGATTTATCCAGCCGAGGTTCTGGGCAGGGTTGGGAAACCAAATCCAGTGAAAATTCAATGTTTCAAGAGCCGTAATGCATGTGAATGAGCCGGTCCTTAAATAATGTCAGGAAGCAGTCCTGAAAGAATCCCATGCGGCTCCGGAGCCACAGGTTGCCGACCCCTGGTCTTTATGACGTCAGAGTTCCAAGGAGGAGGGGTGTAGACATTAACAGTGGCTATGGGAGAGCCGTCAACATTTCCCTGCATAATTTAGAATCTTCAATCCGGATCTGCAAAGTGGGTTTACAATTCAAAATCACGACGCTTATGAATGAGTATTGCAGTGCCATTCCTGTTAGATGAGTGGGGCAACGCAATAGACATAGCCTACCCAGCCCTGTTTAAGTTTCGTCAAGTGTTATCACGATAGGTTGGTTTCTTGTAAGAGGGTGACATCAGCGTGTAGGTGACGCAGGTACGTGAGGGTCTGTTCTCACTTAATCAGATTATTGAGATCATTCACTTTTGGAGAGGCCATAGTATATTGTATTGGGAAGGGATGAGTAGTAACTAACTCAGGAGGGTTCATGGAGGCTTATGTGAGTCTGAGGTTGCTGGAGGGCTGGAGCCCTGCAAAGGGATGGCAAGGAGAAGGAAGGGGGGGGGGTCATAAGGGCAAATAGAACCTTAATAATGAATAACTTCCTTACAAAATGTACCATGCAACAGTGCATATACTATGCAGATGTACATGTGATGGGTGATTAAGCTGATGGTGATGAGAAACCCTGTGAACACAGACTAAGGGATGTGTGATTAATCGAGTCAGGTGGGTTTTTCTATCTCGGGGGGTGGGGGGGCTAATGCTGTCCATGTAGGTATAAAGGGGTGTGAGGGGTGAAGAACCCTTGTTTCACCCAATCTCTGCAGAGTGCCCCAGGTTCCTCCATCCCACTCCTGTGGTGAGGCTGCTGAAACAGGATCCAACCTCTAGCCCCCGGTCTTTTGTTTTGCCAGAGATGTGTCCCTAGTAGACTCCTGGCATGTGAGGTGAGGCCAAGCTAGGATCTTGAAAACGCCAGGAAAGAGGGTGTAACACAAATGATAACCCAATAACACAAATACCCCTCAGGGTTCATATTGCCTGAGGGGGCAATCGCATGACTGATCAATGTGATAAAAAGTAACAAGGTGAGTTTAACACATAGGCTTTCGTGACCAATATCTCTAATACAGGTTTTTTTGGGTTAGATCGCGTAAATATATAAATGTGTCGTTAAACACGCCACCACCGACACAGCCAATTAGTAAGGTTTGTCATGTAAACAGAACATGCCAATTCATTACGAGTACAGCACACCGGTGTGTTGGAGAGCAAAGCCGCAACATTTACGACGTTTCACCAGTAATTCCAACGAGCTGAAGTTAAATCATTCTGAAAAGTAAAATCGGACAAAAGTTGGTTTCTGACACCATTGTTACTTGTACTTGTCCATGTCACAGGAAACAGCTGGTTTTATGACTGCTATTCTGAAGGCAGTCAATCCCTCTGCACACCTTGCTCACCAGGAGAGGACTACATGGACGCTGCGAACCGTGATCCTGAATGCAAAAATTGCAGCACCTGCAGTGCTCTCTGTAGGTTCCATGTGTATACGTGTCTGAGAGTGGAGATTAAATTATATAGGTGGTGAGGACTGGAGTAGGCAATGCAGGGTGGAAATGGGGTCAGTGACGGGCTC
>JAAXLI020003338.1:0-11018 GCA_014621495.2 Entosphenus tridentatus | reverse complement strand
AGAGAGAGGCCACAAAAGAGTGGCCTTACAATGTGCTGTGAAGAAGAGTCACTGCCCTAAACATTGTCTGTTATATATATATATTTTTAAGGCCGCATTGTTCACGACCAAATGTGTCGCATTTTTGAGTAGGAGAGGCAACGCAGACCGCACTACTTTTTTTTATTAAAAGCAACGCCTTGTCGACGGGATGCAAATCTGACAAATCCAGACTGCGCCCGATGCTGAACTCACAAAATTCGTTGTTGGTAGGCGGCGTTCGTGACGACGACAAAGACGGTGGTGGCGATGTGCTTGCAAGCTTCTCCTTTTTTTGACATTTCAACGTTCCTTAACTCATTACGCTCTTTCGCCAAGACACCACACGAGCAACAATAATTACTCTTCGCAAAACAAAAACCACGCAAGCAATACGCACGGACATTCAGCTGAATTCGTCGTCGAATTAGCAACGGTGATAGAAAAAAAAACGAGCGTGCGTAGAGTTTAAGTAAATTGTATCTACAACTTGCGAGCTTATTGCAATTTGCTTGACATTTTTGAGTTACGGCTAAAATAGCGAATCGCTCGAGGTGGGCATCGCCAACCATTGAGCTGCTTTTCCTTTTTCAGCCAAAGAACATCCAGGGGCCCTCTCCTCCCACGTTCAGCTATTTCTCAACACTTAGCGCCGTCGCCCGCTTCACGTTGACACCAAACAAAACCCACTCGGAAGTGCAATCAAGCGGTCCTAAAATCAAACGTGAAACGACAGAGATACACACACGCCTCGTTGCGTATTTGTTATGCGACGACTACACGTATATATACACACATTCTAGCAAAACAAACACATTCAGCATTTATTTAAGATAAACAAAAACAGCGTATTTTACGGATGCTTAGAACCGCACGTGTCGTTTTGTCGAAATCAATTCTGATGGACGCCCAAGAACCACGTTATCACGTTGCATTGACGAGACGCTTCTGTGTCCGTCCCTGAGCACGGCATGGAATGCAGCGCGAGTGGCACAAAGGTTTACTCTGCAACGAAACACACCGTAGAAACATCTCGGAGCCAAAATAGTCAATGAAAAGTTGCGAATTACGCCAGCGTTCTTATTCCGACCGTGCAAGTACGCGCATATGTTAACGACTCTCCGTTCACGTCTAACTATTAATGCTGCGTATTTAATGTTTTGCAAGCATATTCATTCAAAGCACATCATGATAAAAACAACAAAACCCAGAGCCACTCAAAGCCAATTCGGATGCTTTTCGATGGCCCATCTTTACTTCTGCGTTGTATTAAACGTAACGATTACTATAAAAGTCAAAGATTTATTTAAGATTGTAAATACAACAAATATATATATAGAGAGAGAGGAGTGGGGGTGGGGGAAGAACCCAATAACAGATAAAGGAGACCCCATGCTGAATTTCACCGATCTGTGAGCGAGCAGTGAAAAGGTGAAGTATGTAGAACAAAAAGGATTAGCCTCCCTTTTTTTTCCTGTTCACATCATTTGCAGCACCCCCCCCCTCCCCCTCTGCTTTCAAGCCAAGACAAAGAACCCCCGTATAGCCTTGACAGACGGTTGGGGCAAGTGCTTGTCAGCGAGCAGCTATGAAGGACGGCACGGGCGGCCAGCACCACGCCCGGCCGCCTTTATCTCCCCAGTGGCGATGTTTACACATCCCGTACTCATTTAAGGCCGAGTTGACCTAGGGGAGGAGGCCCAGGACCGGGTCAGATAATCGCCATGAGCGGGAATTGAACTCGGGCCGCCAGGTTTGGAGTGCAGCGCGCTAACCGCTTCACCACCGCTCCCCACGTACACACGCACACACACACACAGACCCCACGTACACACGCACTCACACACACTCACTCTAACCCCCCCCAACCCCCAAGTCTTTCCATTCATGCCATTACTGAGACTTGGGGCAGCTATTTAAAAACTCTCAGGAAAGAGTCTTTAACCGTTGTTGTTTTTTTTCTTCAGATAATTTGGCCAAGTATTTTTGGCTTGGATTTTTTCGGGGGCAGGGGGGGAAGAGGGAGTGGGGGAGGGGTTGAGGGGGTGGTGGTTTTCCAATTTTTTTTTTTAAGATTTCAAGACAACTCGGTCGTGTTTGGCAACGCTCCCTTTATGTTTCAGTTTATCACTCGGGCATCCTAAACCCGTCGTCGCTCTTGACGGCGTGTGTTTTATGTACGCACGGTGTGTTTGGAGGACGTTTCCACAACCGGCGCTACGATTACCCTTTGTAAAACAAAAAAATTAATGACGGGCAAAACCGACAAGACTCGAATGGAGAAACAAAATTATCCTATCTCGGTGAATGTTTGTTTATTGGCATACACGTGGTGACCTTAAAGAAATATGAAAATATACGGATTTTTTTCTTTTTTAATCGGGCTTGCCGAGGCTCAGGCCAAAAAGCTTCGAGTTGGTCAGCAACAAACAGCACCGTTCAAGGTGAAGCCCCAAACACAGCGCACAATTGAAGCGAGAGGAGACCGCACAGCGCTTGTGTGCTGTTCCGTTGATCACTATTGCGCGTGTTGTGGAAACGGCTAACCTCAAGTACAGGCTCTGGATGTTACGATTAAAGCACGTGCTAGCTTATTTGTAATCCTTATACAGCACGTGTATATATATACCGTATACCATATACACACAAACATGCACTGACCAACGTGGTGAAGTATGGTCAAACCACCCTCAATGCCTGACGGTGTTGGGATTCCTTCGCGCAGCAGTGTATTGAGTAAGGGGGAGTACATTTATTATTTCCATGACTATAGTTCACACGCACGTTATGTAAAAACTAAAACTCCAGCATGAACACGAATAAACATGTATCATAATATGAATAATAATTCATCTGTATGATAATACATGGTGTGGACAATATCTTACAGTGCAAATGGGGGTCCTCCTCTTGCTCGGTCATTTAAAATGTCAATCCTTTGTGGGGATTACAGTCATCTCTCCCCACCAGGCTGACGGTGACAATTCCACATTCCTCTGGCAGGGGTATTTAAACACCCTCCCCCCTTCCCCTGCCAGGGTGCACGGGAAACACGTGCGGACGTAACCGAGTAAAAAAAGAAGATAAACCACGTCCTTGTGTGACGCTGGGTTGGCGGGGTTGGCGGTGTGTACGGTGCAAAAGAAGTTCAACGCACGCACGCACGTAGGCCACAGCTCCCTCCTTGGACGTGCGCGGAGAACTGGCATTAATAATAACTCTCCCGCAACACCGGTGGTGTTCGTTTTAAAAAAATCGATGTGTTTGGTTAGAAATTTATTTGCAGAATGTCCTTTTCTCCCAACTCGGGCCATCCTTTTTTTTAACAAAGTAAATAAATATATAAAATAAAAGCCCACCACCACCCCCCTAAGCCGATCTTTTGTTTTTATTCCAAATAATTAAAAGCGTTAAGCCTCATCAAGTCCCCCAACCCTGCACCGCCATTCCTGGCTCGCGCGCGGACGACGGGGACACATCAAACGGCACCATTGAGTCATTCACTGATCCTCGGCTTCTCATTCAACCCCCATTCCTCTGGGGGTCCATCCTTTTCCATCAATCCCGCGTGCATTCAACACAGCCAAGAAGAAGCCGTTTGCTCGCCCCTCCTGGGGGGGGGGGGGGGGGTCTTGTGCTCATCCAAACACCACGAAACATTTACAACAATAACAACAATAACAGTATTTGTGATTGTTGTTTTTTCACACTAATGTGGCATCCTGGGTAATCAAATACGTAAATAAATGTCTATCTTTGCATAAAACCTGACATGCACATTTCAATATACATTCATCGATCGGTTTATTGGTCTTCCAGACTTATGCCGATCGGGCAGCATTTTCTGGAGCGTGCAAAACCTGGACTTGTCTCAACATTTGTGGCTCATCAGCGAGAGGAACGCTCGTCATAAACTCATGCCGATGGTTTAAGAAACGATGTCGGCAAGCGCGCTCCTCCTCCACGACGAGGGAGCCCTGCCAGAGCAAACAAAAACAAAACCTCACCCAGTGGAGTAGTGGGGCAATCCTGATCTCAAAATAAATCGACTCAACTAAAAAAATGTGTCAATCTTCCCCACAAGCGTTTACTTCAGCATCGCAAACACCCTGCACTGGTTTCAATCTCATGGGTCCCACCAGCAGTCCGGCTTGCTAAACTAATGCTACTGGGGTCTACTCGCCGCTACTGGAACAAAGCACTCCCCCCCCCCCCCCACATGCGTTTCATGTATTGTCAAACTCCAAATGTACGTACTAAGTGTGCGTACGAATGAGTTAATGAATGCGTGCGTGCATGCAGCACTTTCCCCAACAATCTGTTTATTCGTCATTTTAGGGACACGTTTGCACAAGAGGGGGGGGGGGGCTCGTCGTTGGCACCAGAGACCAGACCTCTCAACCAGCATCACCGAGATCCTGGGGATGAATCCAGGCAGCAGCTTTGGATTAAACTAGGGGTCCTTCACGTTATATAATTGCCCAGTTTCGTTTACGAATGGCAAATACCTCGTTTGTTGGTTGTGGAACATTTGTTCAATTTTCCAGTGTCTGTTGCTGTTGTGCTCACACGAACCACGGATCTCCCTCGTGTAAAATAGACGGGATCATCTGTGTAACAAATCCCTCTCTGCCCCTCCTCCCCCCGTTCATCGCAAGAAGCGGTAACTGTACACGTGCCCTCATCACGCGTTGCCGTGGAGCATTATGGGAAAACTTAATGCACATGGGGAAAAACGTTGTGTATTGTGTATCTTCAGATAAAACAGAACATTAACCAACTTTGCTTTCCAGATCGATATTATACCTCCCCCAAAAAAACGGACTCTCTGGGCACGTCCGCCAACCTCCCTCCTGGCGAGCAAAGAGTGAGCACGGGGTGGGCCGAAGACTGGGACCTCGTTGCAGGAGAGCGCACGTTCAGCAAGCCGTGAGCTATTAAATAACACCGTGGTGCAGGGAATATTTAAATTATTTATATTACGGCATCAATGCCGCAGGTCATCTATAAATAGGCGGTCTTGGATTAACGCACGTTCGGCGCACGCCAGTGATGCGGCGCTAAGAAGGTTGGTGGAGCACGCAGATCTTGTACACGGCGGGTTGCAGGGTTGGTATATGGCGGTACAAAATAAAAACACAAAATTGCATCGAAATGACAAAAGAAGTGTTCGTGAGCCCACACGCACGGCCCTCGCGGCGTTCACCCCCCTCCGTGTTGCGGCGCTCAGTGCTTGTTCGCAGCCTCGGGCTCACGATGGAAATTCCACAATTCATCTTCGCAGGTGAAAGTCCATCCAAAGGGACAACCGTTGTTGATTTGACCCGCTGGGTGTTTCCGCGTTCCTTCGGTACTAAGACGGAACCCGGCCAAACAAATGTGCACCCCACCGCCCGCCCGCCAGCGCCCCGATCTCGGAAGGATTTCTCTCCGCGAAGCCTCTCACGGGACGCAGCAGCAGCAGCAGCGACGTCCAGAGTTTGAATGTCGCGCCGTGTGCAGGTGGCGGGCGCATGGAGGCGTGGAGTATAAACGCACGATTCAAACGAACGTCCCCGCATCATCCACCGTGATTGGGGGGGGGGGGCATCTTACGACCCCCCCCACCCCTCGCCCGTCGATGGCGCTTGGGATTGTACAGGTCACTGAAAGTGCCACCACCGCCACTGCCGCTCAAAAAAAAAAACCGACGCATGTCCATGTATTCACCCTTGCTATTTATACACGCTCGGGCAGATCTCATTTTTTTTCTCTCCCGGCCGTCGTATTATTTGCCCGAGCTTCCCGCCAGCAGCCGCACTCCCATCGCTGGTAATGATTAGCCCGCGGCTATTATCTCTTGCTGCGGTGGGAGAGGGGAGGTGGGGTGCTGGGAGAGGAGGGGGATGCCACGCAGAAAGCCCCCCCCCACACACCCTCCACCCTGTTTCCTTCCCCAAACGTTAGTATTTAACCGTGCCATTGTGAAAAGAAAACTCGCATTCCTAAAAAAAAAACAGAGGGTGGTTGGGTGGGTGGTGAGAGAGAGAGATGTGGGTGGTGGGGGAGGTCGGGATGGTGCCGGAGGAATCTAGAAGTGGGATTTGGGGGGGGGCATTTGTCTCACAACTCTTGTGCATAAAAAATCCCCCCCCCCCCACCACCAAGCTTCAGGGTAAGTCACGAGTCTCTTCTCCTCCGCTATCTACGTTGCGTCGGCCAAGAGTGCGCGCTGCTTCTGTCGAACCAGTGTTGGTATCTATTAGACGCTCCAGGGCACACCAGGGCACACCAGGGCACACCAGCGCACACCAGCGCACATCGCACTCGGCAAGGAGTGTAGCCGGCAGATAGACGCAAGCAAAGCACACAAACGAATCGCGTCAAACGGTGGCGAGATGTTAACTACCTCGCCTGGTATACAGGAGGTCGTGGATTCGATCAGAACCCCGACGCCTGCTGTGTATGTGGAGTGTGCGTGTTCTCTCTCTCCCCATGGCGAGATGTTAACGACCTCGCCTGGTATACAGGAGGTCGTGGGTTCGATCCTAACCTCGACGCCTGCTGTGTATGTGGAGTGTGCGTGTCTCTCTCTCCCCATGGTTGCGTGGATTTTTCTCCAGATCCTCCGGTTTGCTCCCTCCCACGTCTAGAATCAACATCACACGTTTCTAATATTTGGCTGCTATAAATTTCGACTTGATAAGCCACTTCGTTGTGCTACCATTTGTGGCCAGGTCGCTTCCCAAAAAGAGCTATACTGTATTTATAGCTCAGTGGGCCTTACCTGGTAAAATGAAAAGAGTCAGCAAACCTAAGATGAAAAGGAGATGGATAGTAAAAGGAGTGGGTGATCGTAAGGGGAACAGCAGGTCCATTGCAAACGGTGTGAGGAAAACGGAGCAAGGTGATAACAAATACCATACAGAGATTACCCATTTCACCTTCAATTATTTTTCCAGTATCCCAGTGTGTTGTGTGTTCGTTTAACTGAGTACGGGGTGCATGAGATGTCCACATTCGATGTGTGTTATGCGATTTACGAGTTTCTTAAAGTGCTGAATGACGTTCGCTTTGCGTCTTGTTCTCACGTTCAGTTCCAACCGACTGACAAACAAACACGCGCTCATCGTGCTCGGTGATGCGGTGCGTGCACGACAACCACGTGTGCAGCAACAACCACGTGCACAACAACCACGTGTGCAGCAACAACCACGTGTGCAACAACTACGTGCACAACAACCACGTGCACAACAAGCACGTGCGCAGCAACAAGCACGTGCACAACAACCACGTGCGCAGCAACAACCACGTGCACAGCAACAACCACGTGCACAACAACCACGTGAGCAGCAACAACCACGTGCGCAGCAACAACCACATGCGCAGCAACAACCACGTGCACAACAACCACGTGCGCAGCAACAACCACGTGCACAACAACCACGTGCACAACAACCACGTGCACAACAACCACGTGCGCAGCAACAACCACGAGCGCAGCAACAACCACGTGCACAACACCCACGTGCACAACAACCACGTGCGCAACAACCACGTGCGCAACAACCACTTGCGCAGCAACCACGTGCACAACAACCACCTGCACAACAACCACGTGCACAACAACAACGTGTGCAGCAACAACCACGTGCACAACAACCACGTGTGCAGCAACAACCACGGGCACAACAACCACGTGTGCAGCAACAACCACGTGCACAACAATCACGTGCACAACAACCACGTGTGCAGCAACCACGGCACAACAACCACGTGCACAACAACCACGTGCACAACAACAATCACGTGTGCAACAACAACCACGGGCACAGCAACCACGGGCACAGCAACAACCACGCGGCACAACAACAACCACGTGCACAACAAGCACGTGCACAACAACAAGCACGTGCACAAGCACAACAACGCGCACAACAACTACGCGCACAACGACAACCATGTCCACAACAACAACCACGCGCACAACGACAACCACGCGCACAACAAAAACCACGTCCACAACAGCAACCACGCGCACAACAACAACCACGCGCACAACAACCACTTGCACAACAACCACAACCATGCGCACAACAACAACCACGTCCACAACAACCACGTGCACAGCAGCAACATCTGCTGCAGAAGGCATTCGGGTAAACGTTGCACAGTAAAAATTACGCGCAAATCCATTGCGTCAAGGTAATGCTGGCTCCCCACGGCAATACGGTCAGAGCCACTGACTCACAACTTTGATGAACAAGCTGAGATTCTGGTCATCTCTCTGACTGGGCAAAATGAAACGACCACAACTTTAGTGACAACTCAACAGCAGTCATCCTATGGAGAGACTGAACTACGACTCAACTAATTTATTATTCAATCTTAATTTTGGAGCTTTCGTGACTGCAGAAATTACTCTTGGTTCTTTCGGTAAAGTCACGTATAAAGATAAAATAATAAATTATTAAATTTATTATTAAAGTCACGTATAAAGATAAAATAATAAATTATTTAATTTATTATTTTATCTTTATACGTGACTTTACCGAAAGAACCAAGAGTAATTTATTATTTTACCAGGTAAGGCCCCCACTGAGTGATGTGGCTCTTTTACAGAAGCGACCCGTCCACAAATGATAGCTCAACGAAGCGGCTTACCACGTGCAAATGTTTCGCAGCCAAACACTCTGAAAGCGTGTTTCTGAATGTGGAGAGGAAAAACACCCGAGGGCCTGTGTAGAAAATCCACGCGACCACGGGGGGGGAGACACAGAGAGAAAAACGCGCAAACTCCAAATCTTCAGATTACGCACGAGGTCTGCAGAGGAACTACGCTGCTGTCATCAGCCGCAGATTCAGGCAATGCCACGCCGGGGGGTCTGGTTCCATTTTTGGGGTTCCCCTGAGCAAGACCCCTGAACGAAACCCTCCGGTGAGACCCCTCGGTGAGACCCCTGTTTCCAGGCGGGAGACTCAAGCGGACATTTCAAGGAGACGCGGACGAGGTCGAGAAGGGGTTCAAGATTCCCGCTCACGGTTGCCAACACAGTTGACGATTACCTGAACCGGTTGTGGGCGTCCCCTAGGTCGACTCGGCCTCAAATGAGTGCCTGGTGCGGTGTGTAAACATCGCCACTGGGGAGACAAAGAGAGCCGGGCGTGGTGCTGGCCACCCACCCCCTCGTGTGCCGTGCCGGCCTTCATAGGTGCTACTCGCGAACAGCACTTGCCCCTACAGTCTGTTCAGGCTATACGGGGGATCTTTGTCTTTGTGTGTGTTATTGTGCGCGTAATGGAATCACTTGTCCTTGCGTTCGAGTCTCGTATTTATGAACGCGAATGAAGTGGTGGGTGTGGTGGGGGTGGTGGGGGTGGTGGTGGTGGGGTGTGGTGGGGGTGGTGGGGGTGGAGTGTGGTGGTGGTGGTGGGGTGTGGTGGGTGTGGTGGTGTGGTGGTGGTGGTGGGGTGTGATGGTGGTGGGGTGTGGTGGGGGTGGTGGTGGTGGGGGGGACCTGGGCCGGGCCGGGTGGTGGTGGTGGTGGGGGCAGCCACCAGTGTCGGCGACTTGTACGAGCCAATTCATAAAAACAAACCCCACCGCCCACAGCAGGGAGGGGGTGGGTGGGCTGCTTGCTGCTGCTGCTGCTCACATGAATGGACGAGCGAGCCGAGCGAGCCGGGCGGGCGGGCTGGTGAATGAATGAATGGACAGAAGGGTGGACGGACGGCCGTACAAACAAGCCGGTTTCGAGGCTCGGCTCACCATATGTCTCATCGTCGACGCAGCCTCTGGGCGGTGTTGTTCCGCCCCCCCCCCCCCACACCCCCGCGTGCGGGGGGGGGGGGGGGCAACGGGCCCACCGGGGGGGGGGGGGGGGGGGGCGATTACGAGCAGAAAAAACCCCCCAAAATTCTCGCTTCTACCTTCCAAAAAAAACACAAAACCCCATCCAGCGACTCCTCGTCCGATCCCTCCGGGCATTAACCCAGTCGCGACCGGTATCTGCGGAGTGTGGCCTGGGCAACTCCTAGGTTGACTCAGCCCAAGATTCGAGCATCCTAGCTCGATTCATCATACGTGGTGGTGGTTGTGTACGAACAGTCCTATTTGTTTGGGGAGAGCAAAAATGTGACCTGTTCTTGACGACACGTTGAATGCGGCTGATTGCCGAGTATGTCAAACGCTCTCCTGGTTTGAAATTAAATCTCGTTTTAGATTCACACTTGAATTAGTGACCTCATCGCAAGTGCTGTCATGTGTGTGTTTAGCTACAGACCCGAGTTCGATTCCCCCTCACAGCCACCAGCGACGGTTATCTGTACCGGTACTGGGCCCCCTCTAGGTCGACTCAGCCTCAAAGGAGTACCCGGTGCCGTGTGTAGTAAACATCGCCACTGGGCAGACAAAGGCGACCGGGCGTGGTGCTGGCCACCCACCCCCTCGTGCGCCGTGCCAGCCTTCATAGGTGCTCGCTAACAGCACTTGCCCCAACAGTCTGTTAAGCCTATGGGGGGGGAGGTCCTTTGTCTTTGTATGTGTGTACACTGTAGACATGTCCCGCGTAAGTGTGGGACTGCAGTACATCACGCTGGATGTGCACACGCGCGCACGCACGCGCGGGGGTTATGTAACTGTTCCACGATTACGTAACGCACGCGGAATGCCCAGCACCCCCATGGTACCTTTGGACAAAGCTTCCTCCTCCTCCCACCACCACCACTAAAAACCACCTTTTGGCCACACAGAGACGGCCGATTACCACGTGCACGCGCGCTCACACTCGTACCGGGGCGAAAGACATTGAACACGCCACGGTGGCTAGGAGATGTTCACTACCTCGCTTGGTATGCAGGAGGTCGTGGGTTCGAACTAGACCCTGACGCCTGCTGCTGTATATTTGTAGTTTGCGTGTCTCTCTTCGCGTGTTCGCGTGGATTTTCCCTCCGGGTCCTCCGGTTTTTCCCTTCCACATTTAGAATCAACATCACGCGTTTAGAGTGTTTGGTTGCGATAC
>JAAXLI020003337.1:0-11018 GCA_014621495.2 Entosphenus tridentatus | reverse complement strand
GACGATGTGTGACGAGGGGGGGGGTTGAGAAATGTGACGTCACATCAAAATGCGCAACTTTAAATAAATTTAAACAACACGTTCTACTTAATTAAATAGACTTTTTAATCAATGTTTTATCCTACAACATCATAGTGCAGCGCCACATTAAATACGCACTACAATGGCAATATCTTCTTGGTTTTTTTCGGTAAAGTCACGTAGAAGGGAAGTAATAAAATAATAAAAATAATAAAACATAATAAAATAATTCTCACGACGTTTCGGCCACAACGCAAGCAGCCGTCTTCAGGTGAAACCAGGTCTGTCGAGGCGACATCATCAATGGCAATAGTTTAAAGCAATTTGAAGCATGTTTTATTTTTTTGGGGGGGGGAGGGCAGAGCTTTGTGACGTCATATTCGAGGGGGGGTCTGACTTTTTGTGACGCCGTGTGACGAGGGGGGGGGAGTCAAAAATCGTCCAAAATCGCGTGACGTCATTTATGGACGGCCCCTAAGGGCAAGCCCACTATGTGCCTGTGGGGTGTAGCAAACCATGCAGCACATCCTCGAAGTCTGCCCTCATCCACAAGCTCAGCGGAGGCTGACGATCCGCCGTCAACACAGCAGGACGGGAAGCAACCGCTTGGCTTAGGGACGTTGCATTCGCTAAATAAATAAACATATAAATGGAAGCGTATTATTAAGTAATACATCTTACAATTCATTATAGAGGAAACACATACTAATTAACGTATTACTAATCTGTTATATAATTACAATACCCCCCCCTTCGCCTCTGATCTCTGCACCTGATGGGTTCCGTGTTGACGTCGTCTTGCTGCGGCTGATCTATTTGAGACCGCGAGCAGGTGGATGGCTTCACTGTTCTGGCAAATCGCCCGATGATGCTGGTTGATGTCATTACCAGCGAAACGTCACGCTACTCAAATTGTTAATGTCGTGGATTTACTCTCCAACACACCGGTGGACTGAAGTGGTAACTAATTAGCGTTTTCTTTACGTGACAAATCCCTTATCAATTGGCTGTGTCGGGTGGTGGAGGGTTACGAGACATTTATACTTACGCGATCGAACACAATAAACCTTCATTATTAATTATTATGATCGATATCCTGCTGGCTGAAGGGCTCCCCAAGTCACCGCCACCACGCAGGACCCTGCGGTGCAACAATTCACCTGGCCCAGTGGCGGATGAAGCTCGTGCGGGGCCTGTAGCACATGTTATAAAGGGGCCCTAAATAAATAAATAAACTTTAATATTAAAACACACATTTTTTACTTGCATAGTAAAGTAAAATAATTTTTCATTTGCTATACAGCCAGATAATACGACAAATCGCTAACCTTAAAAACCCAGTCGTTCATAAAAGTTTAAGGCAGTATAGTACTATAGTAATAGAGCAAGTGCAGAATCACTGAACCGGAATTGCAGTTTTCTTCAGCAGTTTTCTTGCTGTGGTTGTTCCACCTGATGAAGGTTGCTTGTGTTGCGATCGAAACGTCGTGATGTGTTTTATTTTATTTCTAACTACGTGACTTTACCGAAAGAACCAAAGAGTATGGATCCCTGTAGTCACGGAAGCTTCAAATCATGACGGAATTGGTAGCATGTGTAGCTACTTGTGCTACTAGGATAATTCTCCGTCTTCACGGTGAGCATCATCTCGGATGCGTTCCATTCCTTTGACTGCCACTCTATTCTAGATTTTAAGCTTTCGTGACTGCAAGGATTCATATTCTTGGTTCTTTCGGTAAAGTCACGTAGGTAAAAAATTAAATTAATAAAAATAAACAATAAAAATCACGACGTTTCGGAGGCGGTCCCACCTGATGACGGAGGCTTGTGTTGCCTCCGAAACGTCGTGATTTTTATTGTTTTATTTTTATTAATTTAATTTTTTACCTACGTGACTTTACCGAAAGAACCAAGAATATGCCACTCTATTATGGGCGCCGCGGTGGTTAGGAGAAGTTAACTCCCTCGCCTGGTATGCAGGAGGTCGTGGGTTCGATCCCAGCCCTGACGCCTGCTGTACATTTGTAGTTTGCGTGTCTCTCTCCCCGTTGGTCGCGTCGATGTTTCTCTCCGGGTCACGCCGGTTTTCCCCCCTCCACATTAAGAAGCAGCACGCATTGAGGAGTATTTGCTTGCCCCGATAAAATTCCCACACGACGAAGAAAGCCACTTCATTGTGGAGACAACTTACGTTTGATCGTCGCGGATAAAAGGGGGCTGAGACGTTTTCTCACCGCCGTTCTGGACAGCGAGGCAGAGCTATTGCGTGTCGGAGTGAGGCCGTGATTTGTGCATCTTCCATACTTTTTATTACTATGACAGAGTTTGTATTTTGTTAAAAAACCACCCTAAGTGCAATCATCTTTCACTCCGCTAGTTAGTAAGTTGCCGAATTGTGAGCTGGACCACAATCGGACTATCGTTTGTGGCCATGTCGCTTCTGCAAAAAAAAAGAGTCGTTATAGCCCAATATGCCTTGTCTGGCAAAATAGAACTTTGACGAGTAATTTAGTTGATCATTCTTGACCATTGACCAATCGACTCCCCCCCCCCCCCCCTTTCTATCCACAACGTGTCCTCGCCTAAGCTCCCCACTTTTCTTGCACGGCGTGAACCCATTGAACCTCCGCGCGCAACCGCTTCTTGTTGTCTGCCTCTCGCGCCAATGCCGTGGCGAGCCATTCGTCGCAACAAAATCATTGACTTTGACAGAACAAAAGAATTGTCAACAATGGGAGCTGAATCATTCGGCGGGGGCTTTTTTTGTTGTTGTGCGCCGTTCACAACGATAGCATCGAACGACCCAACGAAATCACCGAGCAGAGTGAGAGACAGAGAGATCTCCTGCCCCATATAGATGTGTGGAGGAAAGAAGGGGAGAGTGGGGGGGTGGGTGTCTTTGTCCATGAATTGTCATCCGCGGATCGTGAATCGAGGATCAATATTGTATAGAATTCCGCTCAGTCGATGCGGCCTCCAGCTCAGAGTCGATCGTAATCGTGCGGATTAATCGCTGCGCCGATTCGCTCGCCAATCGATGCCGCCGTTCGGAGTCATCGCATCTGGTGAGTATGACGTCACGTGACACCCACACACCCCTCCTCTTTTGTGATTGGCTCATAACGTGTGTGAGTGTGTGTGTGTAGAACGTCTTTCGCACCATACCTGGGCCAACTGTGTTCATCGGATTGTGCGGGGGTGGGACAACAAATCCACATCTCTTCCACGCTCCCTCTTCCGCGGACGACTCGGAGGAGGCGTGTCCTGGGGTGTGACAGGAGAAGGCGGTACAGCAGAGTGTGGACTCATCTCCATCTTTCTAGATTTGAAGTTTTCGTGACTGCAAGGACCCATACTCTCTCTAGGTGAAAATAAAAATAATAATAAAAATAGTAATAAATAAGAATAAATTAAAATAAATAAATTAAATCATATTCTTGGTTCTTTCGGTAAAGTTACGTGGAAGGGAAATAATAACATAATAACATAATAAAATAATAGTATTTCCCTTCTACGTGACTTCACCGATAGAACCAAGACTATGAATCCCTGCAGTCACGAAAGCTTTAAATCAAAATCACTTTAGATGTTTTCATTTTATTTAATTTTCATTATTTGTATTCTTTTTTATTTTTTTCACCTACGTGATCATCTCCATCTGTTCCACACTCCCTTCTTCTACTCGTGGGGTGGTGGCTGGAAGGACAAATATCGCGCATGATCGGTGATTCCGTGGCAGTCCGTGGTTATCGTATTGTAGCCCAAGGCCCCCTCAACCCCGCGCTGTTGGACTCACTTCAGACTCACGCCCTGAAGTCGACCTCCTGGTACTTGTAGATTCTGGGCATCAGTGAAAGAGAACTTCACAGCTCATCGGATTCCTCCAGTATGAAACAAATATTCTGATGCACACAGCCTTTGGGTCAACCCCTCGTGGGCCTCACATTTCGGCAGCCTCTACTATCCTCACACTGCAAATGCATGTTTTTTCTTTATTCTTTGTTGCTGTTGTTGTTTATTTTATAATACGGCAATATGTGTGACTTGGTTCACACAGGAACGTTGCATTATGAATGAATGTACAGGGTGGGCCAAAAGTCAGCTCCTTAAAAAAAAGTGTGACTTATTTACATCATTTGACAACTCTTTGAAGTTTTGAGTAAGTTTCGTGTCGTTTTTTGCACGCTTTACCACAACAACAAAAATGAAAACAGATGCAGATGTGGCGCCAGATGAACGTAAAACGGCTTCCCCGTGGCACACTAACGAGGAAAGGTGAGTAGAGTCAAGGAAGCCAAGCCGTGGATGAAAAAAAAGGAACTGGAAAGGGAAGAAAAGAAATAGAGAGAGAGAGAGAGTAAGTGATCCCAGGGACGGAGGTTCCAAGCGGCAGAGGCATGAAGGCACGGCTCAAGGTGAGCCTGAAGCAGAGAGGAGCGCTGGGCAGAAACGGGAGGTAGCGCCTTCACCTCGTACCTGGACGCGGGGCTCACGCGCACCGCGTGGCGGACTTACATGCGTTCGCTCATGGAAAACGACGAGGACGCGTACAAGAGGCAGTTCTCTCGCTACATCAAGAACGGAGCCACCCCCGCGACATGACGGAGGGACTGCTCATGAAGGCTCACGAGACGATCCGAGAGAGCCCGGTGCATGAGAAGAAGCCCAAGAAGGAAGTGACGAAGAAGCCCAAAGAGCTGGAACCGTGGCGAGTTGTCTCTGGCCCAGCGCCGGAACAGAGTTGCTCAGGAGAAGGCGTTCTTCCTGCGGGCGTAGGCCAGCGAGCCGGCGGAGTGACGTGCTTGGGGCTGTGATGCTGCCAGCGCCACAGCTGCCAACCAAGGGCAGCATGCGTGCTGCAGGGCTGGGCGGGAGCTTGTGGTGCTGGTTTGGAAAGCCTTCGTAAATGATCTAACCTTGGATATTTCAATAAAAAACACAAAACGAAGAACAGCCAAACAAAAAAAGAGAGGGAGAGGCAAGGAAGGAGCCGAGCGGCGTCTGTTCTCATGGGGGGGGGGAGGCCAGAGGGGAGGGACTCAGAGTGGAGGTGGTCACGCACAAGTCACGTGATGGACGGGAGGTTTGAGCTGATTTAGAGAGAGAGACAGAGGCATGTTGAAGTGTTGGGTTTTTGTTGCATTTTCTGGGTGCTGCAGAGGCAGGAAACGGCCTTGCTTGTCCCGACTGCTTTCGTCAGTGGGCTGCGCCATCCTCTGGGGAAGCTCCGGCCTCAACGTTGGCCTCGACCCCCTTGTGATGCTGCACGTCGGGGGGGTGCAGCATCACAAGGGGATGGAGTAGCTACGAACTTGGCAAACAAAAACATCATTATCCCGAATAAAGGATTTTTATGGGGGTGGGGGGGGGTTAGATCGCGTAAATATAAATGTGTCGTTAAACCCGCCACCACCCGACACAGGTAATTGGTAAGGTGTGTCAAGTAAACAAGACATACGAATTGATATTCTATGGTTCTTTCGGTAAAGTCACGTAGGTAGAAATAAAATACCTACGTGACTTTACCGAAAGAACCAAAGAGTATGGATTCCTGCAGTCACGAAAGCTTCAAATCAAAACATACCGATTCGTTACTAGTACAGCACTGACCGGTGTGTCGGAGGGTACACCCACAACATTTATAATTCGAGCGCCGTGACGTTTCGCCAGTAATTACAACCGGCATCATCGGGCGACAGGCAGATTTGCGGAGAAATCCTCCTGCTTCGGTCTTCAACAGAGGGGGCAAATGGGATGCCGCCACTTGTGAGCCAGGCAAGTGCGAGGGCGACTGTGGTGGTGAAGCCCAAACCACGAGTTGCCCCAAATTCATGCCAAGCACACTCTGACAGCATTGCCGCAATCCATAAAGCAACAACTGCCACCGTGGATTGGATGAAGGACCTTAACATTCAACTGTGACATCTAAGCAAACTGTTGCTTACACGCCATACGAAATAATAATACGATATTAGGGCTTAATTTTAGATGGAACTGCCAGAGGCTGAGATAAATAACTATATTTCAGACCTTAAACCCTGAGCCCTCGGTAGCATTTTCATGGGAAATGTCTAGTGGACTTGTAAGAGAAGTAGATTCGTCGTTTAAAATTGCATTGCCTAGCAACCAACTTCTACATTTCGCGGGTATACCAGTAAAACATATAATTTAATTTCTCTGGAACTATCCAAGCTATGGACTTGGTTCAAGCAATGTGCGTTATTATACTGGCTATTATACCCATGGAGCCAGGCATTTACTGGTTTTCAAGCACCAAGAAGTGCACTCTATCACACAAAAACGTGTCAATTTCGCTGAACAACTGATCCACTTTGATCTAAAGTTTTCGTGACTGCAGGGATTCATATTCTTGGTTCTTTCGGTAAAGTCACGTAGAAGGGAAACAATAAAGTAATAAAAATATAAAACAATAAAATTCTCACGACGTTTCGACTGCAACACATGCAGAAATATAAAACAATAAAATTCTCACGACGTTTCGACTGCAACACAAGCAATAATATAACTGATCCACTGTTATTTGTCTCCACCACATTCACATTCGGGCTACTTTGATATATCCCTCGTCGCCCGTGCATCTACATGTCCGTGTCTGTCTACGACAGTAATTCCACTACCGCTCACGGGAAGTGGCAACGTCGTTTGCGAGTGCATTGCCCGATAAACCAAAGCCACCCAAAGTTCGATTCCCGCTCACATGCAACATCGATGACGAATATCAGAGCCCGTTTCCGAGCCCGCCCGAGGTCGACTCAGCCTTCAGTGAGCACCTGGTGGGGTGTGTAAAACATGAGCATTGGGGAGACAAAGACGGTCGGGCGTGGAATGGCCACACCCACCCCCTCGCGTGTTGTGCCGGCATTCAACCAGTCTAATAAAGTCTTTAACGGGGGGGGGGGGGGGGTTCTTTGTATTTTTTTATCGCAAGAATGTGTCAAAGGGTAGCATAACTGCCCGCACAAGATAGCATTGGCGAATTCGGCAAACGTTATATTGTACGAATCGGAATCACAACACATTTTAGAGCAGACACATTAAAGGGTTCCATTTATATATATGTTGTTTCTCTCTTTCCGCCATGCAACGCGAGTATAATAAAGTTGCATCGCCTTCGCCGCAGTGATGCCTTTAACTTTACGCAATCGTTGCAAGCTGGCAAATCTCTTCCTCCGCAAACATTTGCCGAGCAAAATGTATTAACCGAGCTGCAAATGGCTCGCACACCCGGCCAATAAAACAAACGACTCGTGCAAATAACAGACGCATCTGATCGAGCAGAGCAATGCGTTTTCGGAGGCATCCATTGTGTGCCTGGATTGTTACCAACGTGCATATAATCCGCCTCGCAGAAAACACGCGTGCGGAACGTGGGCCGTCGGGACAAAGTGGTGTCACTTGGTTGTGGTTTGCTTTATTCGTATTATGGCGTTTGAAGAAAAGAAAAAAAAACGACAGCGTGTTACAATTGTGAGTGTTATTGTTGTAAAGCCATTCCCCATAGCAGCATCCCGGATGGCAGCCGAGTGGAGTCTGCGGGTTGTATTCGCTCGTCATTCCCCCGCACCTCCGATTATAATCACGGGTGGTTCACGTACGGTGCGACAAAAGTTCAAAGTACATTCATCAGTGAAATTGTGCCCCGTGACTCGCACACCACTCGATTCGCAGTTCGTCGGGAAGTCCCTGATCTTCCACGGATTGATGAAACATCCTCCACACCTTCCACGTGGCTGTGGCGGTGGTTGTTGTTGTTGTTGTGGTTGTTGGGACGTGGTTGAGAGTGATCTCCACTGTCTCTGCGTGGGGCAACAGACGGACGGCCAAGGGCTGTCCCTCCGTCGGGCTTTCGGTTCTTGTTTGGGATGCCACTGTGGGCCCCCCCCCCAATGGGGCCCCCCCTTGGGCCCCCCCCCCCCATTGTGCCCCCCGCTTCACCACGTCTCGCGCCATTGGGTGGCACGTGGTGGAGGGAGCCCTCTTCGGCCGACAGATGAGTAGAGGCGCGTGTCCCCAAATGGAAGTCTCCATTTCAGAGGGCAAGGTGGTGGTCGTGGTGGTGGTCGTGGTGGTGGAGAATTGATGTTGATGCGCAGAGAAGGAGGGGGGGGAGAGACTTGCATTTCACGAGATCGTCTCTTGCTCCCCGAGTGTTGCAGCAGCAGCAGCAGCGGCATTGCGCAAGGATGTTCAATGATCAGTTCAGTTTCAGTTCCATTTATTTTGATGTACCCCGTGAACTAAGTCGCTTTTAAGTCGGGTTTCGTCAATTAAAAAAAAACCCACACCGTTTTCGTGACACAGACACAACAAAGCAATATAAACGAATACTACAAATGAATACATTATAAAATAAATGGTAAGAAACTACATAATTTAAAATCATGAAATTACTCCTTTAAAAGTTTTAAGCTAAGGAATAAAAAAGTGCAAGATTAGTCGTAACAAAAACACAGTTTCCCAAGAAACACTACATTTAAATCCATAATTTAAAAACACATCTATGAAATATAAACGATGTCGCGCGATGTTCGCCGCACGCCGCAGCAGAGCGGCGTTTGGTTCGAGTGTCATGAGGCCGACGTGAGAGCTGTCGCGAGAGAGGGCAGGCCAAGAGCGGGGCGCCTCTACCGTGGAAGGGAAACCAGGGCCCGAGGCTGATGTCCAAATCTCCCCGGCGTCACGGACCCAGGAAGGTCCCTTGCCAGATTTTGGTCACGACGCTGACCCTGGGATTTCATATTTTTTGGCTTCGTGTTGGCGAGCGCCGCCTCTGAAGGCCGGCACAGCGCACACGGGTGGGCCGGTCGGGAAGGCCAGGAGCTGTGCCCGGCCGTCTTTGTTTCCCCGGTGCTCAAGTTTATGCATCGCAACAACTGCAGTCCTCTTTTAGGGCTAAGTCGACCAGGGTCGGGTCATTGAACTGCGATCGCCGGGGTTTACAGTGCAGGTAACTCACCACGCTACCGCTCCACTCACGCACGTGGAACAAATACAAAGGTCGTGGGACCTTTTTTTGGGGCCACTAGGAAAATGTGCAAAAATAAGAATAGTTTTACTGGTAGGAACCACCTGGTTCCACCAGCCCACAGGGGATTATTGTGTCCGTCCGCCCGTCGTGCATCCAAAAATGGAAGGGGTGGGGATGGGTGGGGAGGGTGTGGCTGGGTGGGGCTGGGTGAGGGGTGGGAGGGGTGGGGCTGGATAGGTAGGGGCTGGTCACCCCGTGGTGCCCTTATAAAACTCAACGTTTCACCTACTCACACCGGCTTGTGCCCGCCCTCACAGTCGGTCATATTTGCGGAATACACCACGCCGCCGTTGACCCTGGCCATTGACCGAGCAACCCAACGTTCCTACCAGCTCCCTCCGCAGGAATGTGTTTATCCTTTCTAGCAATACAACATGTGTTAAGATGGTCAAACACCAAATCGATACATTTTGCAAGGGATCAAGTCTGCGTGTTTGTTTGCATGCTCACCGCAAGAACTTGCGTGTGGTTAATGCAGACTTGATTCCTTGCAAAAGGGTATCTGTCTGGTGTTTGAGCATCTCAACACCTCCTGTTTTTTTTGCCAGAAAGGGTAAAACCCCATTCTTATTTTTCATTCGAAGAGAAAGGTCTCCCATGTAGCCGTACCGACTGTTGGGGCGAGTGTTGTTCGTGAGCACCGTTCGTTGACGGCTGACACGGCGCACACGTGGCCAGCACCACGCCCGGCCGCCTTTGTCTTTGTCTCCCTCGTGGCGGTGTCTACACACCGCACCGTGTACTCATTTGAGGCTGAGTCGACCGTCGGGCACCTATGAAGGCCGGCACTGGACACGTGGGGGTGGGTGGCCGACACCACGACCGATCGCCTTTGCCTCCCCAATAGCGATGTTTACACACCGCTGCAGATACTAATTTGAGGCTGAGTCGACCTAGAGGAGGCCCAGAACCGTGAGCTGTCGCCAGGTTGGTAGCGCATCGCGCTAACCACTCCGCCACCGCTCCCCACGTGCGCTCTTATTCTATTACAATAATCATAATAATAGAATACACGCGCGCGCATGAACACACACACACACGAGTCGCGTGTTGTTTTCATATCCAAAGAACGGTCCGGCCGGCCGACCGCGACGCGCACGCGAACCGTGCCAATATTCTTCACGCTCTTTGCCATCAGTGCAACAAACAACAACAGCAGCAACAGCAGCAACAACGCGCGCACCGCGTGCACGCCGCTCGCGAGAAGCGGTGACCCAGAGGGCCCAGGCGTTTATGAATGCAGGAGGCGTCTGCGGACGGACTTCGTGTAATTACCGCCACGCTTGTCACGATTCGTGCGCGCATGACACAGGGATTACATCTCCAGCAGAGCGGGCGGGGAGGGGGGCGGCTCATGCGTCCTCGGACGAGGCGTTATTGTCAAACCCTTTAATATTTATTTTTCATTTATTTTGTGCGTGTTTGTGTGTGTGTGTGGCTCTTTTTAAAAAAATGTCCCACGGTTGTTGTTGTTTTTGTAATCGTTGTAAACCGGAATTCAGAGGTAGAGCCGAGGTCAGGGCACAGCATTGTTCACGCTTTTATTACCTTTATTTATTTCGCTGTGTTCACGGACAAGGGGGAGAGAATCACGGAAAACAAATAATCAATTCATTGTGAAATACTCCACGTTTCAAACCGCGTGTTTATACCACGGGGTGGGTGCCTGCGGTGATCTTGGAGATCCTGAGTTTTATTCCTACCCGTGGTGAACAGACATCAGTGGCAAGTCCATGTCTGAACCTGTATTGAACGCCCCCGATCCTTACTGAGCATCCACTTCAACCGGCACTGACCAGCGTGGTGAAGTATGACCACACACCCCCCTCCCTCCCCATGACTGAAAAGGCATTGGGGAGGTTTCGATTTAAAGCTTTCGTGACTGCAGGGATTCATCTTCTTGGTTCTTTCGGTAAATTCACGTAGAAGGGAAATAATAAAATAAAAA
>JAAXLI020003336.1:0-11019 GCA_014621495.2 Entosphenus tridentatus | reverse complement strand
ACTATTCACATACCTGCATTTCCCATATCCTCTCCCTTGGATGCTGCTAATCCTGCATAATGCACGGACACAAATAGTACTAATCACATACCTGCATTTCCCATAAATATGCTAAATTCCTCTTGATATGCAAATTATTTTGTTAAGGCGCCCCCCCTTTCCCCCCCCCCCCCCTTCCAACCCAGCTTATATATATGCTCCAAGCACGTGTGCTGTTTAATTCAGACGCTGTCGCCTCGACAGACCTGGTTTCACCTGAGGACGGCTGCTTGCGTTGTGGCCGAAACGTCGTGAGAATTATTTTATTATTTTATTATGTTTTATTTTTATTATTTTATTACTTCCCTTCTACGTGACTTTACCGAAAGAACCAAGAAGATGAATCCCTGCAGTCACCAAAGCTTTAAATCGAAATTTATCAGAGTATGTTTTTGGTTTGCATTCTGACCACAAGCATTGTGGTTAATGCAGACATGATTCCTTGTAAAAGGTTTCAGTTTGGTGTTTAACATCTTAACACCTGTTTTGTAGCCAGTAAAAAGGGAAAAAACCTATTATCAGACATATTTTAGTCTCTGGCAACTCTGTGTTAGGGGTGGGCGTGACTAGGCATGCAAATATTCCATTACAGAGCAGGCCTCGACTCGACTCATCGGCAATCTTGTAGTTGAAAAAGATGGCAAGCTACCCTTTTTGGATGTCCTACTTAAAAGGAGACCTGATGGTTCAATGAGCCACTCTGTCTACAGGAAAGCCACCCATACGGATGCTTACCTAAAACCGTATTCCCACCACCATCCATCCCGGAAGAATTCCCTCATCAAGACTCTACACCATAGAGCCCAATGCATCTCCGACCAGGAACACATTGCCAGTGAACTCAAGCACGTACGCCAAGCTCTTAAGGCTAATGGTTACTCCGACTACGCAATCCGTAAAGCCATCACTCCAACCATCAAGAAGGATCCTGTTTGAGGAGCCTTTAAAAACCATCACCTTACCCTACATTACGTCGTGAGAATTATTTTATTACGTATTATATTTTTTATTTTATTATTTCCCTTCTACGTGACTTTACCGAAAGAACCAAGAAGATTAATCGTGTAGCTGTTCGGACCCCCAAGTAGAAAACAATAAATGTGTCCCTATTCCATTTGATTATACATCACGTATGTGTACGTTCTTAATCCTCAGAGACGGATAATTATTAATTATTACAGAACAATGTATTAAGACATCTATAGACCGACAGTATATTTATTTGTGAGTTAAGGTTTGTCATCTGTATCTGTTTTTGATATATTTTCAGGACCAGTATTTTTTAGAGAGTATACACTGATGATGCTGACTGTTGCCAGGCATCAAACTCAGGTCACCAGGTTCATAGTGCAGTGCACAATACCACTGCACCACTGGTCTGCCCTAAAAACACAGATCAGGTTTAGTGGTCTGTATTCCATACTGGTATTTGCATTTGAATAAACAATTAGGGGTGTGGAAGCCTGCAGAGGCATCTGCCAGTCCTTCAGAAAAAAAAAACACGTTAAGCCGTGCAACGTACATAGTTAAAGGAGTTAAGACTTTTCTTATTGGAGCAAACATGTTACAGAGTTTAATTGAACATGAGTGGTAATCTAGATTTGAAGTTTTCGTGACTGCAGGAATCCATACTCTTTGGTTCTTTTGGTAAAGTCACGTAGGCAGCCTCCTTTTGCCCACTTGAGCAATTGTTTATTGCTGTGGTTGTTTCTACCTGATGACGGGCACTTGTGTTGCGCCTGAAACGTCGTGATTTAATTAATTTTGTACCTACGTGACTTTACCGAAAGAACCAAAGAGTGTAAGTGGTAATATCAGCAGGTTTACAAGGCCTATTACAGTGGCATCAAAATTAATATGACATAACTGCTTTCTTTGAATACAAAGGGTTGTCGATTATTATTTAAGTTCTGCTTTTCGTTCAGGCCCGGCTCCAGCTCCTCTCGCATGGGAGGGGGGGGGGACAGAATTGCTGTTGTGTGTATGTGGGGGCTACCATGGCAGTGATCTACCGCGAACGAGCAGAGTGAACGTGAGTTTGGGCCGCCAACACGGTGGTATGGGCCCAGCACCAGCCACCTGCCAAATGTTTTAATAACTCCAGGTGATAGAAAACTATTTGAAAACTAAACTATATTTTGGTATTTTGCCAGGTAAGGCCTACTGAGATATTCAGCTCTTTTTCAGAAGCGACCTGGTGACAAATGGTAGCTCAACGAAGTGGTTTATAATATGGAAATGTTTATCAGCAAAATACTCTAAACACATTTTGATTCTAGATATTGAGGGAAAGACCGGAGGACACGGAGAAAAATCCACACGACCATGACGAGAACATGGAAACTCCAAATATACAGGCATCGAGGTGGAGATCGAACCCACAACCTCCTGTATACCAGGCGAGGTAGTTAACATCTCGCAACCGTGGCACCCCTATGTTACGTGTTATTTCTTAACCAACTAAACATTTCCATAATAACGGGTAAACCGTTGTGATATTTTCCGCGTAAAATTTATATACTGTATGTGAAATTTTCTACCTGCGGATGTTTAATAAAATAGTGCAACATTTTATCATTATCATGGGGAAAATCGGTATTAAATTACCTAGTCATCAATAGAATAGCAAGAATAGTATGTATCAATACTATAAGTTACGGCCTTTGATGTCATATTGTTTGTTTGACCATATTTTACCACACTGGCCAGTGCAGGTAGGTGACTTGATGAGGCCCCACGATCAGTTGATTTATCACTCACCACTGAAGTTAGCCGTGGCTGTGATGCAAACTCAGGTCACTGGGCTCACAGTGTGGCGCGTTAACTGCTATGCCATCGTACCCATCAGATGGCTATAATATAACAGCTCTCATCCGAAGAAAGTACTCACAACAATGAATTGAGAAACCCTTAAAAGATAACCCTTAAAAGGAGGGCTGCTTGTCTGCTCATGTTGTCGTCGCGGTGTGTAATGACCTGTCTAGAAATGTCCACGCGCTGCCGACCTGGGGCATCAATGTGTGGGGTCGTGTCCACGTGCAGAGTCATTGATCACAAGACAAATGCTGTCAGCCTCAGCAGGAATCCAGCTGAGATTCCCCATTCATTCCACCTTTGAAATGTTGCGGATTAACATGATGAACTGCACGGCAACATTTTTTGGACGATTGTACAGCCAAGTGGTCAGTGCGCTCGCCAGTGAGCCAATTTGCACCGAGTTGGCAGCTTGAGTCCTATATCTGGCCATTTATTTATACAGTGAATTACAGCACTCCCTTGTTATTCGCGAGGGATATGTTCCGGAGATGCTCATGAATAGCTAATTTTACGTATAATGATATCGGCCAATGGATGTCGTACGCGCAACGTCTGCATATCATTCTAAAGCTTCGAGAAGTTATCTCTCTCATCTCTTTATCTCATCACTTAATCTCATCACTTAATCTCGTAACTTTATCTCATCACTTTATATCATCCCTTTCTTGCATCACATTCTCCCTTATTACTTTATCTTATCTTTGTATCTCTCATTACTTTTTCTCATCACTTCATCTTATCACTTTATCGCATCGCATTATCTCTCATCACTTTATGTCATAATTTCCTTTGTGTCTCTCTCAATGCAGTCGTGCACAGTTCTAGATGCCGTTCGCGGATAGCCAATATCGTGAATAACAAGGGAATGCTGTATTAATGATGACATTCCACTTTGAAGTAAACAAATACTTTGCCCTGTGAATACCTTGAGTGACCTATCATAGCCCAAACTTGAAAATTACCTCACGTAATTGTTTTTGTATATAAATAAACTTTTGCAAGATAACTATACCTCATACATATTCCCTTGCTGTATAAGTAATTAGCGTGGATTTTCCATGGTGAAACCAACGTAATTAATTTAATTTTAATTGTTCTCTGTGTTATGGTTATCGGTTGAAAATTCCAGGAATGTCACATAGTTAATGTGCTACTGAGTGGTGCATGTTGTGCATTTCAATACAAAATTAAGGATAATGGTAAAATGGGTTAGCGATGTCCTTAGTGGTTTCACACTGTGCTGTAAACCTGGGGACCTGAATTCTATTGTAGACCATGGGCAAAATTAATGGCAAGTGATATCTGAGCCAGTCCTGGACCTTGCCCCCTTCATTAACCTGCACCGACTGCTACGGTGAAGAATGTAATCAAACACCCCCCCCCCCCCATTACGCACATGGCAAGGGGAGGCCTTCATCCAGCAGTGGATGGCAAAATGGTTGTGCATTATATATATTTTTTAATGCTAGCCAAATCATCCATTAGACCAAGTGTCAGCAGCCTGCGGCTCCAAGCCGCAAGCAGCTACGTAAGCACTGCTGCGTGACGATATTTTCATGAAGGACTATCTCGTGTTTACATGCATTGCGGCGCTTGGCACGTTGATTATGTTTTTTTACGAAATTTTAAGAACAAATGTCTCTTCTTGTTATTTTGGTAGCCGACATCTGCATTAGACTATAGATAATTACTTTCAAAAGTTGCATGCTAAATATTACCACTTTGCTTAGCCAAATTGGAGAATTTGTTGACAATGAATTACTGACTCCATGCTAATTTCCCTTAGCATCATTATCGTAAACAGAGGGTTTAATATCGATAGGGCAGCTGGCACTCGTCTCTCGATATTAACACTGGGTCGGTAAAGCATTGTCAATCTCCGCGCCCTACCATATCAGCATATATAGAATACGTGTGGTCACACAGCACACAGCGGTTATTGGAGGACATTTTATTCGTTTTACAACCCACCCTATAAATAAAAATGTACCAGGTAAGACCCACTGAGCTACGTAGCACTTTTTTAGAAGAGATTTGGCCACAAATGGTACCTGAATGAAGTGACTTATCAGGTGGAAATGTATATCAGCCAAATAGTCTAAACGCATGTTTCTAAATGTGGAGAGAAAACCCAGAGAACTTGGAGATAAACCTACGGGATCACGGGGAGAGCATGCAAACTCCAAGTATAGAGGTGTCAGGGTCGGGATGGAACCCACAACCTCCTATATACCAAGCGAGGTAGTTAACATTCCACCACCGTGGCACCCCAGGAATGCCGGAATAAAATAATCCAGCAGCAGAAATAATTCTCTCGTGAGGGCACGGCACTCAGAGTATGCCATGGAGAGTGTGCCCATCATATTCTGCAGGTGCTGGGATATTTTAATTGGGAATTTTACATTATTTATTTGGTGCCACTTATACTTTGTGGCCCGGTTGTACAACCATCCACTGAACTCAGCAGGCACCAAAGTGCCACGGAATGTAGGCACAGCACAAGACACGCAATTATTTACGTCGAGGAATTCTCCAATGCACGGGGGTCATGTGCTGCTCTGCACGAGATCCAAATGGTTGCTTTCTCTCACGCAATAATGCTGTTGGCACAGTTGGAATAAAAACAGGACGAAAAAATCCGAACACATTCCCTGCTATGGCCTCATTAAATTAAAAGCAAGGTGGCTGCAGCAGACTTATTTTCGGAGTACATTTTATGGACATACTTGAAAACAATGACTGGTTTGTCCCAATTACATCCAAATTTCACTATCTGCATCATGTCATGAGTCAAAGAAGTAAATGCTGAAGCAAGCAGGGCATCACTTTGTGTCACCAGAATGGGTGTGGAAGGTGACTTCACAAAACTGCTTATGATTCACTTCAATAGACCTCTGATGCACATTACGTGGAGCGCATTTTATATCTCCCACTAATAGTGTTGGTCGTATGACCATAACACCAACAGTTGAAGTCTTCAGAATTGGAACGTGCCAAAATTAGTGACAAAGTAAAATATAACGTGATGGTTTTTTTTGGTAAGAATCATTGGTGATCAGGCTGAGACAATCAACTCATGATCCTTAAATAATCATGGGGGAATTTGCTTCTACTCGGGGCCAGGCTGGCTCATTTTCTCGCAATATATCCATTTTCTGAACCAGCCAACTACACCAGAATCACTTGATTTTGACCAAAGCCACATGCAATGCGTCTAAGTTTTCACCTGATTCTACAATTCAGAGTGAAAACCATGGCAAATCCACGTATTCTATTTGCGAATAAGTTAAGCAATACCTTGAACTGCTATGTGGCTGTGGTCTGACGTTTCAACTTAACTCTACAGCACAATTTGCAGATATATAGAGTGTTGTAAACATTTTACGAAAAGTAATCGTACATTCCAGCTTTGTCAATCTTTTTTTGCGTAAAGGCCTCTCCACATCATGTCGCTCGTGGGAGTTGTTTGACCATAATTCACCAACCTAATTAGCGTGGGTCGGTGAAGGGAGGTGCCCAGGACCAGTTCAGCATTCGCTCACCCCTGAAGTTAGCAATGCCTGAGACTTGAACTCGGATCACCGCGTTCATTGCCCCGCTACTCCCATGCCTGCGATATGGTGCTAAGAGGATCTACTTCCTTGTTAACAGTTTACTTGCAGTCACTTCATGTGCTGTGTTAAGACAGAGTCGCCCTGTAAATGTAATATAGAACGGCTGTACTTTTAAAACTTTCTTTGCTGAAGAAACTTGTTCTGCTTCCTTGGGAATGGACTGAAGGTTTGTAATGGGTTTTTATTGTTTATTTTTCTCTATTTGGTATTGAAAACCACTGACCTCATTTCTCCCAATGCAATGTTCCTGTCCAAATCCCTTGGTATCACTGCAGCCCACTCTTTGACATTCATGTACCAGCTTCATTTGTTATCAATTACGAATTTGTATAAAAGCACTGTAATCACATTGCAGTATAGTTGTAAAGCAGTGGAATTAATTGTTTTCAGATTAAAGTGGGAATCTTATGAGCCAAAAAAATCGGAATGGATTTCTAATAAAAGTGTATGCATCTTTTTCTTCTTTTATCCCACTCTGGAGAGGTTCTGTAACCCATCTGATTTTTTTTTCAACACCTGTATTTCTGCATTTTGTATGGCTCTGTAAGGTTAAACACAGGTTGGCTGATTTAATAACCCTTAACATGAACCATACTGCTCGTGGATCAAATATGGTGTGTTGAAAATAGAATATTTTTCATTTGTACCTGCATGTAGAATATTGTCAGAAATACGGTATAGACAAATACATCATCAACGAATATATATTACTAGCGGTTAGTACCCCTCGTTGCCCGGGCGAAAAAGGCAGACACACATGTAGTTACACACGCAAATGGACTGACACACACACGTAGAGTTACACACACAAATGGACTCACACATACATACATCGACTGAACAACAACAACCACCATTGGCCACTAAGTGGTGGTGATGTCACGACAACGCTTGTGCCAGGCCATGTACACCTTGAGGCCACGTGAAGTGTCAAACGCCCGCTGGCAGGAGGTGACGGGGCAAACCCAGATGGCACAGGTCGACTGACTGAGTCGACTAGCTGATGCACCACCTGTGGCCCCTACTGTGCCAACTTGCTGTGCTTTAGCCACCCGGCGCTCCACTCGTTGTTGTGAGCGTCGCTCCTCCACCCTCCGTTGTTGTTGGAGGGCGACTGCCTCCAACTGCCCAGTAGCATCCTTGAGGTGCCTCCTCCACAGAGGCCGATCTTGACACGGCTGGTACCAGTCATCCGCAAGTGGACTCAGCTCCAAGTCCTCCTGTACCACATTACTCCATGTCTTCTCCAGCCCATGCCACGCCCGTTTAGCCCCCTCGATCCGGCCGAACAAAAGTTGTTTAGGCATGTGGTGGGTGACCATGCGGGCTACATGACTCAGGCAACGCAGCCTTGGCTGACGAAGGAGGTCACGATGGGATTTCGTCCACATCTTTCAAGGATTTGTGAGCTCACACAATGCAGCCTGGTTAAACCCAGGATAGATCGTAGGCAGGCCATCCTAAATGTTCTAACCGGCGAAAATGTTCCATTAGGGGGGTCCAAGTTTCGCAAGTGTAGAGAAGGGAGGGAATGACTGTGGCCGAGAAGACCTGAAGTTTCCTGCGGAGTGATAGAGCAGGTAGATTCCACACAGCGTTATGCAGCCAATGAAAAGATAATGCGGCTCGACTGATTCGGAGTGAGACCTCTGCTGTTAAACCGGAGCCGGTCATTAGCACACTGGCAAGGTATGGGAAACTCTGCACTGTCTCCACAACTGCCCCATCACCAATTGGGAGTTGTGGGGGTGGAGTGTCCGATGGTACAAAATAGGCAGGCAGGTGCTTAGTTTTGGTGGGGCCGATGGTAAGGCCCCACCTCTTAGTGGCAAGCTCCAGGTTCAGCAGCAGCACCTCGGACTCCTCCGAGTGAGCGGCAATTAGCAGATCATCGGCATACATAACGTGGTTGAGCAATAGGGAGCCATCCCTTGACCGCACCCGGACATCGATCAGCCTCCCATTGTATCTGTACGAGATGGGAATTCTTCCGGTACAGGCATTGAAGGCTTCACGAACTACGTGGTCGAAATATATGTAAAATAATGTGGGAACCAGAGGACATCCCTGTTGCACCCCAAGGTGTACAGGGAATGGCTCTGACTCACGGCCACATAGTTTGACACGGTGCCGCTCACCATCATGAAGGTCCTTAAGGATGGTGAGCAGTGGGTCAGGGAGTCGGAAAGCACAAAGAACAACCCAGAGGGCAGGCCTACTGATGGAATCATAGGCCTTGAGCCGGTCAATAAAACACACGCATGGACTAAGACGCACACATGGACCTACAAACACGTAAAGAAATAGAGTTATACTGACTAACATGGAGGCATGCACACACAGCGACTAACACACACGCACATGGACTGAGACACACACACATATGGACTGACACACACATAGACATCCACTTGAGATATACACACATGGAGTTACAAAAAACAAAGACAAAGATCCCCCGTATATCCTTAACAGACTGTAGGGGCAAGTGCTGTTAGCGAGCACCTATGAAGGCCGGAATGGTACGAGGGGGTGGGTGGCCAGCACCACGCCTCACCGCCTTTGTCTCCCTAGTGGCAATGTTTACACACCGCACCAGGTACTCATTTGAGGCTGAGTCGACCTAGGGGAGGCCCAGGACCGGTTCAGATAATCGTCACTGGTGTTTGCCGTGAGCGGAAATTGAACCCGGGTCGCCAAGTTCGTAGTGCAGTGCGCTAACCGCTACACTACCGCTCCCCACACACACATATGGACGTACACACATACAGCGACTCACACACATACATACATAGAGTGACACACACATTGCCGTACACACACATACAGAGTGTCACACATAGACATCCACTTGCGATATATGCACACATGAAGTTACACACACATATATCGACGTACACACATACAGCAACTCACACACAGACATACGTGGACTCACACACACATTGACGTAAACACACATATGTACTTACTCACACACATATGGACTAAGACACACACACATGGACTTAGACACACATAGATAGACTGACACACAGCCCTACACACATACACATGTGACATACAGACATCTACTTGAGATACACAGACATGGATGAACACACACATATGGACTCACACAAACGCATTGACTTACACACACACATCGAGTGACAAACATGTATAGACTTACATACACATGTGGACTAACACACCCACATATGGACTGACACACACATACACATGGACGTACATGGCCACAACACAGATTGGCAGACCATCGCAGCGTCATAAAAGCGCAGCAAAAAAAGTGAAAATATAGCAAGCTAAAAATAAAGTTTTGTGCACACAAACATTATTATTGTAATATCTCCCAACGTATTTGTTTGATAATAGTAAGCGAATCAACGTGAGTTCTTATCTGCACACAAAGATCATGATAGTAATGTTTGTCAACTAAATGTGTTTAATAATAGAAAAAATTGGACTTGATTTGTTAGTGTAAGAAGCTTGTAAATTTGTACTTACCAAAGGCGTGTTGAGGCCTTGTGCCATGCGTAGCCCCCCTCCTTGCCTACATTGGCGAGGCGGCGGAGTTGGCACATTGCCAGGCTAGGCGTTGGGCCGCTACACCCCCCCACAGCATCCCCTACCCGTGCAAGAATAATGTTATGTAAGCAGTAAAATATTATTCTCTAGGGAGTCTGTAGTATAAACTAGACACATCGTGTTGGGGGGAAGGGGGGCGAAGAGGACGTGACACTGTGAAAAAATATCCGCAGCGTTATGTGTGTATGTGTTGGCTTTAAACGCGTAAAAGGAAATGTCCCCGTGAGATGGAGCGAACGCGCTTCACTTGGCAGGATCCGCTCCCCCAACGCAATTGGCGTCAGTTGGTACGGTCGACAGCGTCCAATAAGTACATAATTAATAATAGAAACGGCACAAATTTGTTAATTAAACGACTTTAACGTTTACGGATGGGAAAACAGAATAGCCTATTCCCACCGAGGGGCTTGGGGTGTGCCGCCCGGCAAATTTTTTTCTACTAAAAGGCCACCGTCCGAGAGCCAAATCCCCCGCAAGCGCGAGCGCGACGAGACTTTTTATATATATACTAGCAGAAGTACCCGGCGTTGCCAGGGTGAAAAATATATTTCTTAAAAACCTTACATATATACACAGATACTAAAGTATTGTCAAAGCCCGGTGGGCTTTGACAATACTCCCCACTCACGCTCACCACTCACCCTCACCACTCACCCTCTCCCTCAACACTCACGCTTACCACTCACCCTCACCACCACCACTCACCCTCACCACTCACGCTCACCACTCACGCTCTCCCTCTCCACTCACCGTCACTAATCACCCTCAGCACTCACCACTCATCTTCACCACTCACCTTCACCACTGACCCTCACCACTCACCCTCACCACTCACCACTCATCCCCACCACTCACCCCTAACCACTCACCCTCACTACTCACCATCACCACTTATCCTCACCACTCACCATTCACCACTCACCCTCACCACTCACCCTCACCACTAACCGTCACCACTCAC
>JAAXLI020003335.1:0-11020 GCA_014621495.2 Entosphenus tridentatus | reverse complement strand
CACGACGGACACAATAATCCCCTGTGGGCTGGTGTAACCAGGAGGTTTCTACCAGTATAAATATTCTGACATATTTGAGTTATATCGGCGCATTGAATTTTTTTCACGTACAAAAAGTGAGTGCGTTTTTTTAAGCGTTTGCCAATTTTTGCGCAAACAATACGGAGCTGGCCAATGCTGCCGGGGAGCTGTGCTGTAAGTTTCACATTAAATTGGTTTTCGCGGGATGGTGGGGGGGCGGTGTAGCTTCATGAAAACACGATGTGTCCTAGGACAGATGGACGAACAGATGGAGAGAGCAAATGTGTTTCTTGCGCATTGCGAGTAGTAACCTTTCAGCAAAGGGTTTCCCAAAAAACCCCAAGTCCATTTGCAACCCACTGGCACGCTCCGTCTTTCGGCGTTTACCAACTTACTTACAAACCATAAGAAAGTATAAACATTTTGATTTAAAGCTTTCGTGACTGCAGGGATTCATATTCTTGGTTCATTCGGTAAAGTCACGTAGAAGGGAAGTAATAAAATAATACAAATATTAAACAATAACAATTTTCACGACGTTTCGACTGAAATCCACAGCAAGAAATTTTCTTGCTGTGGATTTCACACCTGATGATGATTGCTTGTGTTGAAGTCGAAACGTCGTAAGAATTTGTATCGTTTTATATTTTTATTCTTTTATTATTTTCCTTCTACGTGACTTTACTGAAAGAACCAAGAATATAAAGTATGAACAATTTATTTTATTTTACCATGATGTAATGCTCCACTGAGCTATCTAGCTTTCTTTTTTTCAGAAGCGACCTGGCCACCACAAATGATAGCTGAACGAAGTTTGCTTATCGTGTGGAAATGTATAGCAACCAAACACTCTGAACGCACGTTGTTAATTCTAAATGTGGAGGGAAAAACCGGAGGACCCGGAGAAAAATCCACGCGGCCACGGGGAGAACACGTGAACTCCAAATATACAGCAGCAGGCGTCAAGGTCGGGATCGAACCCATGACCTCCTGCATACCAGGCGAGGGAGTTAACATCTCCTAGCCACCCCCTCGCCATTCAAATACAAGTTCACGTGTTCCACCCTGCACGCATCCAATGATTGTTAAACAGAATCAAAATCTCTATTCATCTTGGAGCAATCCGATGAGCTAGAAAGCTCTTTTTCACAGATGTCCAGTAAGTGACACGGACAGGGTTCAGAAAGAAACACACCCCACGTGACTCGTCGAGCAATTAAACCGGTCTGCGTGAACAGAGAGCCGACTCAAACTCAACTTGACATCCGCTTGTGTGTGTGTGTGCGTATGCACGCACACATATTTTACACGTGCCAGGTCAGTGTCTGCATTATATTCTTGCGCGTGATGACAGCAGCAATGAGTTCAGGAGTTCGATGCCAATGTCGAGGTCTTGCTGCTTGCCGGTCGTGATGAAGAGGGCTTCAGCAGAGAGAGCGTTCACGTCGGTTTTCCTGTTCCTCCTCTTCCATTGAAGGAGTGCGGATTATGCTGTCTTACTCTGGGATCCATAGCTTGCTCAGCCATAAGTGTTACTGCGACTTGTGTCTCTTCACTGTGTCTCCATTGGTCTCTGAGTCTCTACGTGTCTCTGTGGGGTTACTGCATGGTCTGTAGTTTGTGTGACATGGCAATAATCACAGTACTGTGGCTTATGTCTTTAATGTATCTCCATGGGTCTCTGAGTCTCTACGTGTCTCTCTGGGTTTACTGCATGGTTCGTAGTTTGTGTGTGGCATGGGCAAAGTTGCACTGCTGTGGCTTATATATCTCCATGGGTCTCTGAGTCTCTACGTGTCTCCGTGGGGTTACTGCATGGTCCGGTGTTTGTATGGCATGGCAATAAGCACACTACTGTGGGTTATGTCTTTAATCTATCTCCATGGGTCTCTGAGGCTCTACGTGTCTCTGTGAGTTTACTGCATGGTCTGTAGTTTGTGTGGCATGGCAATAATCACAGTACTGTGGCTTACATCTTTAATATATCTCCATGGGTCTCTGAGTCTCTACGTGTCTCTGGGTTTACTGTATGGTCTGTAGTTTGTGTGGCATGACCACAGTCGCACTGCTGTAGCCTGCCTTTAATTTTCCGTTTCTAAGAACCAGAATCGTGATTTATACTGGAGGAATCCGATGAGCCAAAAAACTCCTTTTAACTGTACAGTAGGAGTGGCTCAGAACGTTAAAACAAACAATCCAAAAAAACCCGATAGGAGTGAAAAGTATAGGGAAGGTAAGCAAATCGTTCAAATACATACTTTACGTCAGTTATTTTTAGTTTTACCAGGTAAAGCCCAGTAATCTATCAGTGTCTTTTTCAGAAAGCGACCCAGCCAAAAATTATACAGCCGAACGAAGCGGTGTATCGTGTGGAATTCTACCGCAGCAAAAATAACCACGAACAGTGGAAACGCACGCGTTGCTGAATGTGGAGGGAAATGTCCGTTGCATCGGCCTGCTGGTGGTGTTCTTAAGGGGTCGGTGGCTCCATCACCCAGTGTCTTCGAGGAGGACATCAACGCCACGGATGCGAGATGAGTCTCTCAAACATCAATCATTAGTCCTGCCAACCACCGGATCCAATTCTTGTCGTTGTGTCCTGGGCGAGCGATTGGCATTAAGACGCAAAATCCTAACCGTGTATTTTTTGTTTTATTGTAAATTTAAATCGATCTGTGCGATTCCCCCCCCCCACCCCAGCACCTGCACTTTGGTTTGGTTGAAGATTTCAGGGGTTATTTCCACGACGCCCCGCCATGCGCGTTCCGTCACTTGGAAGGCGGATGCCAGTCGCAAGGGCCACGTGTTTTCTTGGCGTGAAATGGCGGCCTTGACATTAATCGATGGATTATAACGGCGCGGGGCGATAAGCAGCAAAAAAAAAACCCCACCACAAACCTGTCGGTTACAAAAAAAGCCACTGAACGGAAAGAAAAAAGGAACAAAAAAATTGGTGGATTTATTTTGTGTTCACTGTATTCATTTCTTGAAATGTAACGACGAACCCGGAAGGAAAATAAATACCCCCGCCGATGATTTGCAGCCTTTGAATTAATTCTGTGTTTGGGGGTGGGAGGGGAAAAAAGAGACGCAATGGCTGTTTAGAAGAAGAAGAAAGGAAATATATTGGGAATTTTGCTCTTGGTAATCCGTCACCGTAATTGAATGGACTTTGAAACTGGACTGTTTTATTTCCCATTTTAATCTAGTCCTTCCGTTGGCTTGCACGCTCACTCGCTCCCTCTTCTCTCTGTCCATCTTTTTTGTCTCTCTCTCCCTCTATCTATCCATCCTGTTTGTCTCTGTCTCTCTGTCCATCCTGTTTTGTCTCTCTCTCTCTCGCCCTGTCTCTCACAGCCCTCGCTTGTTTTGTCTCTCATCTCATTTACGGTGTCGTTCAATGTTTACGCTGATACGGCTGACACGGTATCAGCGGCGTCTTCGATATACGTGGATATATATATAATTAAGTGTGTGTGTGTGTGTGTGGATGGCACAGTAGGTGGCACAGGTGGTGCATCGACCAGTCATTTCAGTCAGTCAACCCACGGCACCTGCTCGGTCTGTCCCGTGACCTCCTGCCAGCGGGTGTTCGACCTTTCCCGTGGACTGAAAGTGCACTTAGCTTGGCACATTTGCTGTGGTGACGTCACCGCCACTTAGTAGCAAATGACGGTTGTGTGTGGCACAGTAGGTGGTAGCACAGGAGGTGCATCCATCAGCCAGTCATCTCTGTCAGTCAACCCATGGCACCTGGGTCTCTCATGTGAACCTACTGCCAGCGGGCGTTCGACCCTTCCCATGGCCTGAAAGTGCACTTAGCTTGGCACAATTGCTGTGGTGACGTCACCGCCACTTAGTGGCAAATGGCGGTTGTTGTAGCGGTCACCGTGATGCCCTACGAACTTGGTGCCCTAAGTTCAATTCCCGCCCACGGCCATCAACACCGGTGACGAATATCTGAACTGGTCCTGGACCTCCCTTAGGTCAACTCACCCTCTGGTGTGGCGGTGTGTAGTAAACATCATCACTGGGGATACAAAGGCGGGTCGGGCGTGGTGCTGGCCACCCAACCGCCCTCGTGTGCCGTGCCGGCCTTCATAGGTGGTGCTACTCGCTTTACAGCGCTTTTCCCCAGCAGTCTGTTGAGGCGACACGGGGGATCTTTGTCTTTGTTATCTCTGGCTGCCTGGCACATATCGTTCGGTCTCACTTATAGAGCTGAAAATTGACAGCGGCTCGGAGGGGACGGTCGGGATTTCATCTTTGCTGTCGTTGACGGTTCCGGCTTGTTGTAGCCCCGCTGTTTCCGTACGTGTTATCGAGTTATTTCCTCCAAAGAAACACTTAAGATTCCTGGCACAGAAGCGACGGGATTGCCTCCAAGTGATTTTGATTGTTCACCCGCGGGCTTCCCGTTTTCCATAGTGCCGTGCGAATGGCCCAGCGGCTGCCACTCGTGATTTCCTCGTTCTTCCGACGTGAATTACCCACCACCACCACCACCGTACACACCTGCTCGTCCGCACGAGAGTCACAGCAACTCGCCGACCTCGTTAAGGAGCGTAAACCGTCATCGTGCAAACTCCGCGGTTATCCTCGCAGCAGCAGCAGCAGCGGCTTTTGGCTGCTCAGCCATCGTACAAAGACGGCGGTCGCCGCATCGCGCGGCGCTTTCGGACGCGCTTCTGCGGCCGTCTGGAACGCTCTCTTCCTTCCGATATTAGGAAGCCGCTGGAGCTGTGCACTTCTAAATCATCTAGGTTTGACAAACTCATTTTGGGTGGGGCTGGGTGGGGGGTGGGAGGGGTGGGACTGGGTGGGGAGGGGCTGGTCACACCGTGGTGCCCTTATACAACTCAACGTTTAACCTACTCACGCCGGCTTGTGCCCACCCTCACAGTCGGGCATATTTGCGGAATACACCACGCCGCCGTTGACCCTGGCCATTGACCGAGCAACCCAATGTTCCTATCAGCTCCCTCCGCAGGAATGTGTTAATAATGGTGGTTGCGATTATGATGATGGTGGTGGTGATGATGATGTTAGTGGTGATGATGATGTTAGTGGTGATAGTGGTAGTAATGGTGGTAGCGATGATGACAATGGCGGCGGTATGTGTGGTCACGGTAATGACTTCGATGCCATCGCTAAACTGAGCGCGAGTAATTAGCCCTGTTGTGGGTTTAAGCTCACGTCATCGCAATTCGAAAGGCCCGCCGCGAATTGAGTTAAACCTGGCGTGGAAAATCGATCAATAAAAAGAAAACCTTTTAATTTGGAGTGTGCGATATATTTAACTCGCGAGTCGGAGGCCAAGTTGGCAACGCCCCGCGGAAACACCCGAAGCATATTAGTCAGGACGTGGCTCTGCTAATGTAATTGCTGTGCTCTGACTTTCTTCAGAGACACGTTTGGCACTTTCCCCTAACGCCAAAGCGTTGCAGTAACTTCCCCTCCCCCCCTCCCCCCAATCGGGCTAGTACCAGCAATAATAATAATAATTTATTTTTGTAAAGGCGCATTTTATCCAGGGATACAAATGCGCCGTTATATGGAAAGCAGGGAAATAAGACAAAACTGACAGCGGTAAACGACCACAAACTATGGGGGAAAGACCATTTTTTAAGGGGTGAGTTTTCAGAGCGAGATTTACTCAGCTCTAAAGATTCTGATTTGTATTATTGTCAGAGGCCAACGCGTTCCGTAGCCTTGGAGCTGGATCTCATCGGTGGTGTATATAAGTGGATCAGTTCCTGTAAGTAATGTGGGGCTAAGCCATTGACAGCCTTGTAGGTCAATAGCAGGTGCCTTCATAATCAATTGCATATTTGATTGGTAAAGCAAAATTACACCTTGCCATATTAACAACATGTTACCCTATTTGTATTTTGTATTTTAAGATTGTATATTACGGCTAGTTTACATTTTATATTGTATACTTATTTAAAATTTTACATACTTTAGCCCCTTAGTATTAGTTAGACTTTGTAATTTTAGTATAGTTAGACTGTATACCACTTAATAATAGTTTTTTTACCCTTCCATCTGGCAACAAAACTGACACCTTTTTTACAAGGAGTCATGTTTGCATAGACCACAATACCTGCAGTCATAATGCAAACAAAAAACATAACTCTGATAATGTGCACTGTCCTTGAAGTTGATAGGTCCACACCCGAGACAGATTTCTTAGAGCATAGTCTCACATGGGTTGGACCAGATTACTGGCAAATGAGGTTCCAATGGTGTATACCACTTATTCAAGTTTAGAGATTCCTACATGTTGAATGTATGCACCTTCCTGCCATAGTAAATTCCTTGTCTGTGCAAACTTTCATGGCGAATAAAACCCTTTCTGATTCTGAAGGACAAGAGAAACGGCTCGTGATGTGCTCACGAAAATGTCCTTCGTGTAAGGCGTCCCAGCAGCGGCATTCTGAACGAGCTGAAGTCTTACCGAGTCGACTTCTCACCCGGAGCTGACGCTCGCGAAACAACAAAATCGGCATGTGCGGTTAGGCGACATTCGGCTGTGCGGCACAAGAGGTCGATCCGGCGAGCTGCGTCAGCGCTGCTGAGACCCTTGGCTTTGAATCCTGGTGTGCAGCCGACGCCTTCGATTGAAGCGGTTCCTCAAGCGTAGCGGAGTTGATGATCCCAGCCCGGTCACCAATTACTGCATGGACAAAAAGTATATAATAGGCGACGTTCCGGGTTCAAGAAAGTATATAATAGGTTTCACACGTAGCAGGCTTTCGCGACCAATATCATCCATATTAGAGGGTTTTTTTTGGGGTTATATCGCGTAAATATAAATGTGTTGTTCAACCCGCCACCACCCGACACAGCCAATTAGTAAGGTTTGTCACGTAAACAGAACATGCCAATTCATTACTAGTACAGCGAATAAATTGTAAATGTTGTGGATTTGCTCTCCAACACACCGGTGTGCTGTACTAGTAATTAATTGGCCACGTTCTTTTTACGTGACAAACCTTACTAGTGTGTGTCGGGTGGTGGCAGGTTTAACGACACATTTGTATATTCATGCGATCTAACCCAATCAAAAACCTGTATTGTGTATAATAGGTGACATTCCGGGCAATGGGCCTTTCTTAATGTGCTATGAAGAAGGGCTCATTCCCCAAAACCTCACCGATTATATGTGTTTAACTTTGAAAAGGCCAGAGCATTATGGATCTTATCTGTGTTAAGTTAAATAAACGCGATCTGACCCCCCCCCCCCCCCCCTAAAAAATCTAATTTTTATCGCGATATTGACTTTTTTGGATGGGTAAGATCGCGTTTATTTAACTCAACACAGATAAGATCCAAAAAAATGTATCGACATTTTTTATCGCGATAATTGCTCGCGAACGGCGACGTGTTATAAAGTGCCGAGTCGTCTGTTGGCTGTGCGACAGCTAGCCAACGCAAGCTGCCGCCAAATAAATTTGCGCACGCGAACACCAACAATATCACAAGGAAAAGCCAACATCGTGTTAAGTTCGCTTCTGCACACGGTGCATTTTGGCTAAATTCGAGCCGCGGTGAGAAATTATACGTAGATAAATTATAAAAAATATTATAAAAACCGTGTTGCTTTGACCGCCATGCAATGATGAACGTTGTGCCCCACTGCAGCGGGGCGCTGATGGGGAGAAGCATCGCCCTCCCCAGAGGCTGTGTGCGGATATCAAATGTCGTGCGTAGTTAAGAGGAGCTACATGTGTAGTAGCTACTACTACAGCTACTACATATGTAGCTACTACTACATATGTAGCTACTACTACATATGTAGCTACTACTACATATGTAGTAGTAGCTACGGGCCCCGCACTTTTAAGAGCCCCGCGCTAAATGCTTTCAAGCTATCATTCCGGTTCAGTGATTCTGCACTTGCTCTATTAGTATAGTACTATATCGCCTTCAACTTGTGTGAACGACCGGGTGTTTTAAGGTTAGCGACTTGTCGTATTATCCGGCTGTACAGAAAATAAAAAAATACAATTACTTTACTATGCAAGTAAAAAAATTGTGTTTTAATATTTACGTGTTTTTTTTTTACTTAGGGCCTCTTTATACCATATGCTACAGGCCCCGCACTAGCTTAATCCGGCACTGGACCCCCCCGTCCCTCATCGCTAACCCTCCCCCCCCACCGTCAACTATAGAAGAAGTCGAACTCCTCTTCTTGGTTCTTTCGGTAAAGTCACGTAGAATGGAAATAATAAAATAATAAAAATAAAACATAATAAAATACAATTCTCACGACGTTTCGGCCACAACGCAAGCAGCTGTCCTCAGATGAAGAACAGGTCTGTCGGAAAGAGAGCGTCTGAATGAGACGTTGTCTTTCCGACAGCCGAAACGTCGTGAGAATTGTATTTTATTAAGTTGTATTTTTATTATTTTATTATTTCCCTTCTACGTGACTTTACCGAAAGAACCAAGAAGATGAATCCCTGCAGTCACGAAAGGTCATTTGGGATCATTCTGCGGGGGGCGAGGAGAGAAAACGACCATGAGCCAGCCGAATGCTTCCCGCGCCGCGTTCGATGCAAAACGAACGTGACCCCCGGCAACCTTTGTTTGCGTCCCTTATTTTTTTTCCCAGTGTGGCGCTGTGAAAACATTTTAATGTGACGGATTAGCTATTTCCCACCTGCACCCACCCACCCACCCTCTCTTTTGGAAATGTTATTTTCGTCATAATTACAGGCGCTGTTTTAAATCCGCCCGCCACCACCCCACGCCATCCACCGTGACCTTACGTTACTCTCGGGAAATTTAAATTAGTGAAACATTGCAATGTGATTGATCCCATTACAGGCGTCTCTGTTTCGGTTACGATTGCGTGTCGGAATGTACCATTGCGTGCTTAGCGGTGGCGGTCGGGGGGGGGGGTCTTTTGGTGATCTAAATCCTGAGTTGGCCTATTCAATTCCCTTGCGGGGGGTGGGGGGGGCAATTCAAAGCTGTTTTGAACCAAAAGCCTCAAATGAGCATTGTTAGCGATGGTGGAACAGGTGATAAAGCCTTTAGCGTCGCAGTGCCAGGTCGTGGGTTTGATCCTTACCCTGAAGCCCACTGCCTCGGGTTGGGGTGGCACGTGACCCCCCCCCCCCCCAAAGATCCGATCGAAATCCCTAATTTCGATCGGATCATTGGGGTTTCTTAGTAATACATCGGCATTTTACGACCCACACTGCCACTGTGTAACATTATTACGCGCCAGTGACTCTGTGAGATGATAGGACAATAGTCTGAGTCCATAATTGGCAATAAGCAACGGCAAAGCGGTTATAAATAACTCACGGAATTGTGCGAAGTTGCATATACGGTACACGACTTTGCTGAAGGCATTCACCTTCAGCGAGCGCGATGCCGATCACACGACGCGGTTCGAATTCGACCCTCGATCGATGGCTGCACCATCTCCGCACACGCGTCGAATAAAAAGCAAGGGACAAGTCCTTACTTACTAACTATCATTTTTTTTATTTCTGGAGGGATTGCCATCCCTCCTACCTAAAAATCCTGGCTCCGCCATTGCTGACGCCTGCTGCTGTATATCTCGAGTTTGCGTGTCTCTCTCTCTCTCACCGTGTGATCGCGTTGATTTTTCTCCGGGTCCTCCGGTTTTCCCCCCTCCCCATTTAGCATCAACATCACGTGCGTCGAGTATTTGGCTGCTATAGATTTCCACGTGACGATACGTCGCTTCGTTGAGCTATCTGTCATTTGTGATGGTCAGGTCGCTTCTGAAAAAGAGTTATTTTGCTCAGTGAGCCTTACCTGATAAAATAAAAATAATAGTTTAGTTTTAGTATGGCTCTCTATTGGTTGATGTGGGTCTCTATGAGTGTGAGTCTTTGTGGGTCTATGGGTCTCTATAAGTATGGGTCTCTGGGTAAATAGGTCTCTATAAATTTACTCATAAGCCATTTCGTTGAGCTATCTCTCATCTGTGGCCAGGCCGCTTCTGAAAAGGAGCTATATAGCTGAGTGGGTCTTACCTGATGAAAATACATTCCTGCGGAGGGAGCTGGTAGGAACGTTGGGTTGCTCGGTCAATGGCCAGGGTCAACGGCGGCGTGGTGTATTCCGCAAATATGCCCGACTGTGAGGACGGGCACAAGCCGGCGTGAGTAGGTTAAACGTTGAGTTTGATAAGGGCACCACGGGGTGACCAGCCCCTCCCCACCCAGCCCCACTCCTCCCACCCCCCACCCTGCCCCACCCTCCCCCCCCCCCCCCTCCCCACCCAGCCCCTCCCCACCCTCTCCTCTCCACCCAGCCCCACCCCTCCCATTTTTGATGCAGGACGGACGGACACAATAATCCCCTGTGGGCTGGTGTAACCAGGAGGTTCCGACCAGTAAAATAGTTTTACAGTTTGGTTTATAGCACCAACGTTTTGGAACAACCTTCTTTCCTCCCCATAACATCGTAAATCTTCCTTCCAATAATATCCTGAGGCAGGAGATTAGTGCTGGATACAGCAGTCACATTTTTGCAAATGTGATTTGTGACTTTGGTCCTCACCAATCTGTTGATAGTTCAATCTTAATGTGCCACTGTATCGAAGGGCTTATGCTGTGTTGTGTTATCTTGGTGTGGTCCAGGATCGTTTTGTTGTTGTGTTTGCTGCCTTGGCCAAATATTGATAACGTTAAGAAAAAAACGCCACAATTTTTTCAAATTTTCTTGCTGCGTTTTTTCACACCTGATGATGATGATTGCTTGCGTTGTAGTCCAAACATCGTGATAATTTTATTGTTTTAGATTTTTATTATTTTATTGTTTCCCTTCTACGTGACTTTAACGAAAGAACCAAGAATATGAATCCCTGCAGTCACAAAAGCTTTAAATCAAAATCGGACTTATATCATGAATAAAACACATTCCTGCGGACGGAGCTGGTAGGAACGTTGGGTTGCTCGGTCAATGGCCAGGGTCAACGGCAGCGTGGTGTATTCCGCAAATATGCCCG
>JAAXLI020003334.1:0-11023 GCA_014621495.2 Entosphenus tridentatus | reverse complement strand
CTCCTTCGCGACGCTGAACACTTTTTTGCCTTTTTGCTTAAAGGGTGTGTAGGATGGGGAGTTCTATCGCGACGTATTCTGCGCATCTGTAAGGGCGCTGGTTGTTACAAGGATCCCCGGTTTTCGGGTTATAGTCACGCGGTCTCCTGGTTTTTTTTCATGTTATTTTTGGCTGTTCAAGATAGTGGTTTACCAATGATTGAATAATGAAGGAATTTCAAGCAGCCCTCGGCCCTTTCGATGTGTAGGATGGGAAGTTTATCGCCTCGCACTCTGTGCTACTGCAGTAAGGGCACTTTGTTACAAAAGGATCCCCTGTTTCGGGTTGTGGTCATGCGTTCTCCTGTTTTCCCTGTTTTTCCTTTTGGCTGTTCAAGGAAGCGGCCTTCCCGTGATTGAGAAATGAATAAAACTTTTAAAATAGAAACGTCGTACTACCTGACAGGGGAGGCACCATGATCACTTAGGTGGTCCTTCTGGCTGTTCTGATCTGAAGCTGCTTTCGACACGCCGATCTCTCGCGAGGCTTTAACACCAGCCCTGAGGTCTGCAAGGGCCCCTGGCCGTGGGGCCGGGGGTGGCCTCGCTAACCAAGAGGCTGGGACTACCGAGGCGTCCAGATGGAGGTCGCAGCGGACGAGGAGGCGACATGGCGAGTGTCGAGGGCCACGGGTGCCACCCGAGTTGCCGAGGGTGACCGGAGCGACCGGGCCGTCCAGCTGACGGTCACAGCGGACAAGAAGGTGGCAGGGCGAGTGCCGAGAGCAATGGACGCCACCTACGAGGGAGGCCGGGACGACCGGGTTGGCCAGATGGCGGTTGCAGGAGACGGGACGGAGACGTGGCGAGTGCCGAGGGCCACCGACACCACCCGCGGGGCTGAGGGGGACTGGAGTGACCAGGTTGACCTGCCGGCGGCGGGGGAAGGTGAGAGGGAGGCATGGCGAGGGGTTGGGAGGAGAGTGGCGGAGGCACGGCGAGTGGCGGAAGTGGAGGGGAGGGTGGGAGCTGATGGGGTGGATGAGGGGGACCGAGGAGGAAGAGGTATGGTGCCGGGGGGTGGGGGGGTGAGCAAACCCGAACTGAGGGTGGGGGACGAGGCCAGGGAGGTGCCAGCGGGACGGGGGTTGCGGGAACCCCAGGGGGTGAAGACGGCAGTGGACGCTGGCCCGGTGGGTGCTGGGAGGCCACCGGAACGAGCAGGGAGGTGGCGTGGTGGGGCAGGGGCGAGCCTAACGCCACCTCACGTCAGACGGCATAATTGTGTCAGGGTGGCGTTGAAGGACGATGTGGAGGAGGAGGTGACAATCGACCGGGCGACCTTTGTACGGTCGGTAGTGATGGGGCTGTTAAAGATAGATCCAACGGACCTGTACTGCTTGATAGCTCTGCCGGGAGGGAGGGCCTTTGATGTGAGTTTCAACTCAAGCCTCCTGCTGCAGAGCTTCTTGACCCGCTTCGAGGAGAAGGCGGAGGAGAAGCCTCTGGCGTCGATGAAGTTGCAGCTGCTTTCAGAGCTGGATACAAAGGTGGTAACCGTCTTCCTATATAATGAGGCTTTACACGACCATGACGTAGAGGTCTGGTTGAGGCAGCATTGCTTGATATTGTCGGGCTGTAAAAAGGTACAGGATTCGGTGGGGATATGGACAGGGGCTAGGCAATGGAGGGTGCGTCTGAAGACAGAGGGGGGAGTCCTGAGACACATCCCGAGCGCCCTGAATATTGGGGGTAGCCGGGGATACGTAGTATATGCGGGACAACCTAAGCTGTGTAGGAGGTGTGGGGTACGCGGACACCTGGCGGCAGCGTGCGAGGCGAGGGTTTGCTATAGGTGTAAGGCACTGGACCACGTGGTGGAGGAGTGCAGTGTTCCGGCCCAATGTAACCTCTGCGGCAGCAGAGAGCATTTGTACAGAAGCTGCCCGGAATCATATGCCAACAGGGTTAGGGCTTATAGGGGGGCGAGGGATGAGGAGGGGGGCATGACCAGACAGGGGCCAGACAGGGAATTTGTGAGGGAGGAGCGAGGTGAGGTGACTGAGCAGCGGCCACCGGCGACTGGCGGAGCAGGAGAGGGGGAGAGGTCTGCGGAAAGAGAGGAATCAACATCGAGCAAGCAGGAGGGGGGGCTGGCAGGAGAGGGGAGTGACGGCATGGGCAGCGTCTCCGAGACGACCGTGGCAGACTGGGCGGAGGAGGAGGAGGAGGGAAAAGGGGAACGACAGGAGGAGGACGGCGGTTGCGAGGCATGGGAGGGACCAACCAGAAGGAAGAGGAAGTTACAGAGAGCCCCAAAGAGAGTCGCCCCTTCATGCGGCGCTGAACCCTCGGACTCTTCGCTGGACACGGAGGCCTCGAGGGAGGGGATGGAGGAAGTGGTGGGGAGCCGGCGCAGGGGGAAACCCTTGAGGACAAGGGGCAGGATGAAGCTGCGGGAGCTGGCGGACAATAGCTGCTACAGAGGGCGAGTGGGGAGGTCGGAGTCGGACTGAGACACATTCCGGCATGGACCTTACTGTGGCATCCGTGAATGTGAGAAGTTTGAAGGGCAAGGGGAGGAGAGGAGCAATAATGCAGCTTTTGCAGGCCAACAAGAGGGATGTGGTCTTCCTCCAGGAATGTCACTTGCCATACACCCTGGGCCGGGAGAAACTGTTTGAGGACTGGGACAGCTACTACTTTTGGTCGGGGAGCAATGAAAATCGATGCACGGGGGTGGTTACCCTCCTAGGTAGGAGGGGTATACAGATAGTGGGGTCCCAAGAGGTGATCCCGGGCCGTCTCCATTATGTGGACGTGTCTTATGGGGATGCAGAACTGAGACTGATAAATGTGTACGCCCCCACGACGTGCACAGAAAGGGTGGACCTGTGGAATAACGTGGCGACCCTGCTGGTGACGAGGCGGCAGGTCATAATGGGGGGTGATTTTAAATGCCCGTTGTGCCTGGGAGACCTGCTATCGGTGGCTGGGAGGAGGAAGCTTGACCCTTCCTCTCGGAAGTTGAAGGAGCTGATGGAGGACTTTGAAATGACTGATGCCTTCAGAAAGGTGCACCCGATGAGACCGGGATATACGTGGTCGGATAAGGGTGGTGGAACGCAATCGCGAATAGATTTCCTTTTTGTGTCTGCCAAGGTGAGGGTGGATGGGGCAGATTTGGAACCTTTCCCCTTTTCAGACCACAATTTGGTAAAGGCAAAGCTCGGTATTCCAGGTGGCCTGAAAATAGGGAAGGGGACCTGGAAGATGAATGTGAGCCTGTTGGCAGACGGAAAGGTGGTGGAGGACTTCGTAAGGCAGTACGAAGACTGGATGACCCTGCAGGAATGCTTCACCACGAGGGTGGAGTGGTGGAGTATGGTGAAGGGCCGGATAAAGGCTCTCTTCCAGACATATAGCAGGGGGAGGAGCGTAAAGAGGGAGCTGCAGCTGTGGAATGCCAGGATCGAGAAGAGGTACAGGTTACTTGAGCTGGGATTCCTGGTAGGCGAGGACATAGAGAGGTTGAAGGGAAGGTTATCCTCGGTATTGGAGAGGAGAGCCAAGCAGCTGGTATACAGGGCAAGGGTCAGGGCAACGGAACAGGGGGAGAAGTGTACGAGACTCTTCTTCAATAAATGCAGGGCAGGAGATAACAGTTAGGGAATTGGTGAGTCCGACTAGAGGCAGGCAAGCAACGACTGAGGGTATGATCGAGATAGCGAGGGATTACTATGGGGAGTTGTATGGGAGGAAGGGAACGGATAAGGGGATGCGGGAGGCACTGCTGGGGGAGCTGAGACATGAGGTTAGGAACCCAGAGGTACTGGAAGAGAGGATCCAGTTGGGGGAAGTGGAGGAGGCGGTGAGGAGGCAAAACAGGAATAGGACGCCGGGACTGGATGGAATTCCGGCGGAATTCTACATCACATTCTGGGAATTGTTGAAGGGGGATATGCTGCGGATGTGCAGGGAGACGCTGGAGGGCGGCCTGGTGCCAGAAGCAATGTGCGAGGGGCTCATCACACTGATGTATAAGGGGAAGGGGGACCGGAGAGATTTGGGAAACTGGCGTCCAGTTACGCTCCTGAACTCGGACTACAAGATTATGGCGAAGATAGTCGCGACGCGCTTGGGGAAGGTGGTGGAGGGGGTGGTCGAGCCCGACCAGACGTGTGCGGTGCCAGGAAGGAGGATTTCGGACTCCCTGATTTTATTAAGGGAAGCGATAGAGGTGGAAGGAGAGAGGGGGTGCCCCCTGGGACTCCTTAGCCTGGACCTTGAGAAGGCTTTTGACCGCCTCTCGCACGAGTATATGTTCGCGGTGCTGGAAAGAATGGGAGTGAGGGGGCCCTTGGTCGACTGGGTGAGGCGTCTTTACCAAGGGCTCAGGACCAGACTACTGATAAATGGGGAGCTCTCGGGGACAATCCCAGTAGAGTCAGGGGTGAGGCAGGGGTGCCCGATGTCCGCGGTTCTATTTGTAATGTGTATGGAACCCCTTGCTCAGGCAATGAGAAACAGCCAGGGGATTAGGGGAGTGACCATCCCTGGGAGTAAGGAACAGGGGAAGGTGGCGTTGTATATGGATGACGTAGTCGTGCTCTGTAGAGACGTGGCATCAGTGTGGGGGGCCATGAAGGAGACAAACCGCTTCGGCCTGGCCTCCGGCTTGAAGGTAAATGTGAGGAAGAGCGGACTGATGGTCTTCGGGGACCCGAGATTGTTCGAGGGCCGGCCGCCTGAGTTGGAGATACAGACAGAGGAGGTCAGGGTCTTAGGGGTTGCTTTTTGCCGAGAGAGGTCGGCGGAACGAAACTGGGACGGGAGGATAGGGCAGGTGAGGGGACAGTTAGGTAGGTGGGCGGGGAGACAGCTTACGATGGAAGGGAGGATTCTGGTGGTGAGGGTGGAGGTTTTACCAACACTTAATTACCTCGCATATGTGTACCCGCCAGGTAGGAGGGAGGTAAGGATATTGGAATCGGTGTTGTTTAGGTTCATTTGGGGGGGGAGGGATGGATAGAGTGAAGAGGGAGGTGATGTGTAAACGTGTCGAGAACGGGGGGAGGGGTGCCCCAAATGTTGCGCGTGCTCTGTCTTCAATTTTTGTGTGCAACACTCTGAGGTTGTATTTTTTCCGAAGGGCCCCGGGGGAAAGCCGCTTGTTATTTGAGGTATCGCTTGACGTGGCTTCTGAGGGGGCTTGGGATGACCCAATTGGCGACGGGTACACCCTTGGCCTGGCCACAGGGTTGGCTGAACGCGGTGGTGGGGGATTACATAAAAGAGTATGGTTTGAGTCGGAGAGGGGGACCGTGGAACCCCAGGGAGGTGTTGGCCGAAGTAAACGAAGGGGAGGCCTGCGAGGGGGTGATGGGCGCGAAGAGGGCTGTGCACCGTCAAGTGTGGAGGAACACTTCATCAACAGCGCTCACAAAGGAACAGAGGGATCTGTCCTGGTTGGCGGTGTGGGATAGATTGGGGACGAGGGGATTCATGTTTTCCCGCCGAATGGCACGTTCCCCCAAATGCCCGAGGGGCTGCAGCGCAGATGAGGACGCGGTGCACGTCATGGTGAAGTGTCCCTTCGCACAGGAAGTGTGGAGACGGAGCGGTCCGCTGTTGTCCCGGTTTTACCCGGCGCAGGTGTCAATGCGGGAAATTATGTGGGGAGTCTTAAGGGGAGTGGGGGAGGGTGACAAAGATCGGGCGTGGGCCATAATAGGCGCGACGAAGGAGGCCTTGTGGGGGGCACGCAGAAAGGAGCTGGATGGGTCCCCTATGTCACCTTTGGGGGTGTGTTACTGGGCGAGGAGGTTGCTGGAAAGGGTGATGGAAGTGGATCGGGTTGGGCTGGGATACAAGGTCATGGGTGTGAAGTGGAAGTGGCCCCTACCCGGGGTGGGGTAGGGAGGAGTCTGGGGGTATGGGGAAGGGACGGTGAGCGATGGCCATTTGCATTTTGCCGGCCTGTTGAGTTGTGCGGGCGAGGAATGTCCGTGTTCAGTCGAGGGAAGGCGATGTGATGGAGCGTTGTGCGGGTGAATGGTGGTGGTGACGGTGATTAAGGGGGCACGGGACGGTGGGCGTTGCGGTGGCTGGCTTTTGTTGTATTGTATGTGGGTGGTGCCTGCGGATGTGACGGACATCGGAAGGGGCCTATCGTGGTGCCCGGGATAGAGTGTTGTTTTCAGTGCTTTCTTTGGTTTTCTTTGTGTTCGCTGAGAAGGAAATAAAAACCTTTAAATCGGAAAAAAAAACAAAAAAACAAAAAAAGTCGTACTCAAATTTTAAAATGCTGTTGATTCTCTCTTCAACACACCCGGTGGGCTAAAAGATTGAATTATTTTGTCCTTTGAAAAACGTGACGCATTTTTTACTGTTTGACCCAAAAACCTATATTATGAATTCATCATACAATTTTTTTCGGGTTATATTGCGTAAATAAGAAATGTAAATAAGACATGTATACATGTGAGTTGGTGTCATAATAAAATATTGGTAAGTTTATGTGATTATTGAAATCACACAGGGGCAGTATTCTATTGGAGGCAGAGCACAACACAGAAACAAACTCGGTTAGATCCTCAATTACGGAGGTAGAGGCCCTGGGTGAGCAGTAAAAGAGCTGCACAATTGTCAGAGACTGGACAGCGTAACATTCAAGTAGGAGGTGCTCGAGCCACTAGAATTCTGACATGGGGGCAGGAGGAAGAGTGGCAGAAGAGCGGTGTAAAACGGAAAGGTCTCTGCCATGACCAGTAAAATTAGGCTTGTCCTGAAAATTGAATTTACTTGGTTAGGGCCTGGTTGATCGCCTCTCTGTTGGCACGTCTCTGTGAGGCATAACAAGGCCAAAATTATTGACGTTAACGAACTCAGTTAAAAACTAAGAAACAGAATAAATACGCAAAATTAAAAACCATATTGGAAGAGAGAATTTAAAGGAAGCTTTTAAAACTGTGCACACTTTGCACTATAAGCAAAAAAATGACAACTGAAGCAACGAAATACAAAGTTAAAGTGAGTAACTTTAATACATATAAGAAAACAAGTAAAACGACCTTAACTTTACAGCTATGCCCACAGCAATGTGAGTAAAAACAGTGGCATCCGCGCCAGCGTCTCCTCTCCCCGGAAGTTGATACATAAGGCACCTCGACAACCTCAGCAAGGACGTTTCACAACATTTGTGTGATCCACCAACCCTTTCCACCACGGTGTTGGACTACAGGCATGCCCCAAAACCATTCGGTTATAGATGCTCACATATCCGACATTCTCACTAATCTGTCTATACCTCATTCCCAGGGTACTGTATAATGTAACATTTCCAGGGCATTGAGATCTCCTTTGCCAGTAGCAAGATATAGTAATCGGTTTTTACCCTTTCATCTGGCAACAAAACTGACACCTTTATACAAGGGATCATGTTTGCAATAACCACAACACTTGCAGTGAAAATGCAAACAAAAAAAGACAAATCTGATAATGATATGCACTGTCCTTGAAATTGATTGGTCCACACCCGAGATGTAAAAGCCGTCTCGGGGTGTGGACTAATCAATTTCAAGGACAGTGCATATCATCAGAGTTGTCTCTTTTTGTTTGCATTTTGACTGCAAGTGTTGTGGATTATTGCAAACATGATCCCTTGTATAAAGGTGTCAGTTTTGTTGCCAGATGAAAGGGTAAAAACCTATTACTATTTCCAGGGCAATCGGTTGTTGAAGATGCTTTCTTTGTGTTTCAAATCAGAAAACGCCTCACTGAACACTCGGATGAGCATCCACAACTTGATGTGCAAGACTTGGAGCAAAGCGTCCGACATGTGGGTGTACGGACTGATGCAGGTGAGACGCTTTGCAGGACCTCATACATCCACCTACGCAATATCTCCTGCAAACAGTGCTTCCTCACCCCTTCTGCTGCTGAGACCCACATCCATTGCATTTTGATGATTGCACCTCTCTTCTGTGGCATCCCCACATCCCTCACCTCCTTCGCCTACATCCGTGCACGCGGCCACATCACCCTCGAACGTAGATTCCTCAACTGGCCCCCAATCCAATCCCAAATATATTTAGAATTGTCCCCGCTATTTTCAAAAGTCTTCCTTGGACGTGCCCCTTTCTCCCTCTCTCTGTTCAACTTGCTCTATTCTGCTCTCTAGCAAGCAAACCCTTTTGTCAATTACTAAATCAACCTTCACTCTGTGCGAGGTCAAACCTTCTCTAATTATTTTTCTGGTGCCTTGGCGTTGTGGGCCCTTGGGGCTTGCCTATTTCCTTCACTGATGTCTCCTCTCTGTGCTCTTTTTCTCTTCTTCTGTCTGTCCATCTCTGCGTCTTTCAACTGAGACGGCTCCCATCCCGTCCATTGTTTGATGTACACTCAGATCGTCGTGTTCCTCTTTCCTAGCACTTTCCAGTGTTCCCGCCATCACCATGCATTGCTATTGGTCACCATTCGTCCTGGTCATATGTCCAAAATATTTCAATTCCTTGTTATTGACCTGACTCCGTAACCTTCAGTTTTATGTCTGTTCTTCCCAGGACTTCCATGTTTATTGATTCTATATATAGGACATATTAATAATTCTCCGGAAGGCTAACATTTTTAGAGACACTGATTTACCTTTCCTTTTATACTGCTGCTCATATTATAGTCTTGGTTCTTTCAAATTGTTAGAAATGTTCTTCCTCTGGATGTTCATACTTCTGAGACCTTTCCCTTGTTCAAATCCAGTCTAAAGAATTTGTACATCTTTTCTGCCTATGGCTGACTGTTCAGTGTCACCATGTGGATTGAATGGTATCTCTTCCCACATAGCTGGCCTGCTTATCTGGATCATTCTGCTTCCTTGCTCTAAATGCCCTCTCCTTCAAAGTCTCAAGATGAACATGCTTCCTCACATGATGCAGGCGATGGGTGGGGCTGCCTGAGTGATGGGAGGAGCTACCTGAGTGGTGGGTGGGGCTTTCCACATAGTGGGTGGAGCTGCAAAAGTGGTGGGCGGGGCCACTTCATAAGTGTGCGGGGCGACTCGAGTCGTGGACAGGTTTGATGGTATAGTTGAGGTCTGTGTCAAAAAGAGTATGGAGGAGGCCACTCAATATATGGGTGGGGCTAGGAGTTGAGTGGGAGTGGCTATTAAAAGGTGGGATGGAGCTACCAGCTCAACAGAAGTCCTAGTTGAGCCTCCCAGAAATCTGAAAGCTTTAGTTCTGCTGGCTTTGTCTGCAGCCGCATCGTGACTCAACTCCAGAGAACATCATTTGCATGGCGGAACAGAACATCCCTGGCTTCCAGCCCACCATACTGGATCCTCTCTTCATCGGGGCTTCTTTCTTCGTTCCTCCAAACTCCATCGAGTTCAACACCGTGTTCACCAAGTTCGACCTAAAGTCCAACTTTGCCGTGTTTGCAACCATCGTCACTGTGATGATCGTCTACCTTATTCTGGTGGTCATCCTCTGCCAATGTGATCGCCAAGACAAGCGCATGGTTGGTATTTTGTCTATTGCTATCAAACTCTTCTTGTTCCTGTAATTTTCCCACTGATTGAGCCGTGCTGAGACCATGCTGAGCCGACCTGGTGCAGTTAAAGAGGTTAAGGAGGCTCGGTTCAGGTTCGCCAGTGGAAAAGGGGTATTTCATCACTCTCCTGTCCCATGCCATGTCAACCTTCACATCTACTCCCCATCCTCTTGATGTCTCTCTGATGCCTCAATATGCATCACGGTGTGGGTTTCTTTTCTTGTTATGACACGACCCCCTTAGCCATCCGAATCAACGTTCTCGCAGCTTGTCTGAGATTTGTACCTCGCTTAGCTCCTTCCTAGTCTCTCAATTTGTAAACGTATCCAGTCTTGTGATCCCTAAGATGCATCTCGCTATTCTCATTTAATGTTGATTTATTAAGCAACGTCTGTCCGTCGTTCTGTTTTTTAAACTGGAGAATCAAAAGTGATCAAACGAAGAGCCCCCCCATATGCCTGGTAGTCATCCTGTGTCCACGTCGCTCTGACAGCTAGGGGAGGCCTACCTTCAGCAGTAGATAGAACATGGCTGATGTTGATGAATAAAGTCTAACTGCAAAGTTTTGCATCAACTTCCGGTCTGCGCTGTACTCAATCTCACTCACAGTGGAAACTCCTGCCTTTAAAGGACAACCCAAATGACAGCAAGTACCAGTACCTGATGACCGTGAAGACCGGGATGGTTTCCGATGGTGGTACCAAGGGCAACATCTTCTTTGTCATCCAATTTGAGACCAGTGACACAGGCATACGGGAACTTGAGAATGGCTACTGCAAGGTGAGCTAGTGGCGTAGTTATCGAGTGTACAAGCAGTGCAACTAGACTGGTTGGTACGGCGTTGGCGTGCACTGTAGCTTGGCTGTGGGCTGTGGCAGTGCCAGTTTTAGGCATCGGCAATACAGGCATTTGTCTAGGACGGTGTTAGATTGTTGGCAATGCCATGTTTTGCAGTCGGGTGGCTGATTGGTGGGTGTGCGTCATATGACCTACTCATGGGACACCGAGATGCTGGGGCCTATGTTGAAACGTGCACAAAGATGTTGGCTATGCACGTGATCTTTGATCCAGTGGTAGCGAAGATTGGTGGATCCCATAAAGGTTGTGAAACCCTTCCCGTGGGCATCTAGAAGCCATACCCTGACTTTCAAGAGGGGAAATACTGCAAAAATGTAGACACCACCTGTTCCCTCTGTATGGTATAGACTGCTGCCACTTCGCACGCGTGTTTTCTCTGGGTGCTCCAGTTTCCTCCGACATGTAAGCGCTCATGAATTGACTGATAACACCTCCATATTAAGAGGATGGCAGAGCTTGGTTGGGTTGGAGGGGTGTTGGGGATGGAATTTGGCACTGGCTAAATACCAGTGCCGGGCTGCGTTTCCCGCTCATCTGTAGTTTTTACTCACGCCTCCGAGTTGTTCTCTCCGTGAGTGAATACTGTGCGACGTGGTACAGATTTAAGTAATTATTATTTTAATGATGTGCTCAGCAT
>JAAXLI020003333.1:0-11025 GCA_014621495.2 Entosphenus tridentatus | reverse complement strand
AACCAAGAAGATGAATCCCTGCAGTCACGAAAGCTTTAAATCGAAATATAGGCGAGGTAGTTAACATCTCAGCCACCGCAGTAGAGTCATGTTCAAGCTAGCACACGTGGGAATCGCGAGCCTGTGCTCTGCACCTCCGAGTTCGCAATGGAATAACGAGATATCCGTTTCGTGAAATGTGTGCACGCGACAAATTGTTTAGCGAATATTACTAATGACAGGGGGCTGCTCCGGATTCAAACGCAGAAACTCTGTGACGGCGGTTCAATTCACTGAACATAACGCCATCTGACCACTTTATACAGCTGCTCATGATGGACTTATGCGTTAAAAGTATAACTATGCTCTCGGTGGCTTGGAACAATTAAACTTTGAAACACGTTGGTTCTTGTGCTGACTGAATTAAACACAAATGTAAGAACTTTTTTTTAACTTGACTTTTCCTTTTGGATCGATATCAAGCTATCCCAAAAGGTGATTTGGAGATTTAACTAACCCATCCGTAGTCTTTAAAAACTGTGTAAGCATGTGAGAGAATTTAAAATTTTACTGAAATGCAATACAGTAGCACAAACATATATTGCAAAAGAAGAGTAATGCAATATTACAACAGAAGTTTTCACTCATTAGCCTCATGTTAATTGCAGGAGTGCATTTAATTGTATGATTGTAGCCGACCATGCTAGGTGAACGATTCCGTGTCTATTTAAAGCATCTTGATCAATTTAGCCAAACAGATGGAGGTGTGCCGTACAATCTTGTTGTAACAATTATTGATTTGGATTGATTCCTAAGGCTCACGACGCTTGTATTAAAACGCGTTCGTATGAATCAGTCTTTCATGTTACGGAAATTATTTGCTCCTGTTACGTTCAATGGCCAGTGGAGCGTCCGTCCAAACGAGACAGGCCATTAGGAGAAACAATGCAAACGAGGTGGTACAAACGAGACAAACCATATTATCAAATTGCCGTGGGCCAGTGGGGAGTGAATAGTTATTCCCCCACTGCATAATACCCACGAGCAATATCAGAAACACAAGGGCTCTTCACAGTAAAAATCGATCCTTCCCTTCACCGACGGCACAATCTTTCGGCAGGGATAACTTCAGGGTCAGTCTCGAGCTTATGAAATAAACTCCACATTCCTATGACAGTGCCCAGTGTTTACACAAAGCACTCGCTTGACTGCTCAGCAGATGTTGTTTCTCACCATGCGGTTGATCATTTTACTGACCCTGGAGGGATGATGGGCTGAGCTGACCTCGGCTAGGAATCGAACTTCATACAACTTGGGGGTGGGGGGGGTCACTGCCGGTTCTTCTACCAAACTAGTTTCACTCTGGCCACAAAAGCACGCCCGAGGGAGAGGGGGGAGGATAGGAGAGCCGCCGACAACAAAAAGTAAAAACAACAACCACGAGTCGATGAAACCGAGAGTGAAGGACACCAGACACCACGCTACAGTGTGCCGCACGCGATCAAGAGGCACCGCTTCGCTGCCCCTGCAAAGAGGCGGCATGCGCAGAGGTCGGGGTACAAGCGGAGGACGCAAGCCGCGGAGGGCAAAGGCGGAGGCCCCTCGCAACGCAGAGACCGGCAGCCTTTGCGCACCGGCCGGTTTACAGAGGGTCAAGGGAACTGCGGTTAAATGCGCGTGAACATTTTGTTTTGCATTACCTTGTCTGAGTCTGCGGGACTTGAACGGAGGCGCTCGGAGTGTCCGACTCGGCCTCTGACCGGGCCACGAGACTCCCCCGTTGATAACTCATCTCGGTAAGCCCCACAATGCCTCGTTTGCCTCCCTTCGCGTGTTCTGTCGTCTGGCCTCCTTGCCGAGCTTCAGGCCGCGCTGGTGACATTTTCGCAGGCGGAGCGCCTGCCAGCGAGGCAGAGGGGTCTCTGCGGGTGCGCTGCCACGGATCTGTCCGATGTCACTTGGCTCAGCCGGGGCTGAGCTGAATAAATAAATAACACTAACGAGACAGGCTGACAAAAAACCCGCGCGTGTGTGACGCAGTGTACACGACGCTTAACACCGCTCACCAATGGATCAGCCGTAGCAAAACAAAAACATGGCATTTATATTTATATATATATACGCACATCCGATTAGCATGGTTGGCTACGTACGGTGGGAAAGAAGTTCAACATACATAGAAAAAACTTGTGAAATTATCTTTTCAAAAAGTATTAACACTTACCTGCCGTAGCAATCGTTATTGCCGTATAATCCTGGTGGAGTGTTGAAACAGGCCATGAATCCCCCTTGGGGAGCTTGTACAATTAACACTATGTCATGGCAAGTCAACAGTGGCTACCTCCTGGAGACACTGGTGGTGATGTTTTTTGCCATGGGAATGTGAAATTCAGGGTTCAGGATCACGTTCAGAAAGGACCACCGCCCGCCCCCACAGCTGCCTGATCAGTGAAGCACATTTATAGTGTAACGCTCAGGAACTGTTCCTTGGCAGTGACAGCAATGTGAGCTTCTAGTCGGCTTTTTGAGCACAGGTATCCGCAAAGACGGATGCTAGAAATGTCATGGCACGACAAGATGAGCAAAGTCCAAAAGAAAAAGTGTCAGGTTAAAGACATGATTATTAAAAAAAAAAACGGTTATGTGCTGCTGGATTGGATGGGGGCTAATGCTGAGACAGGCATATGAGTGGTCGCCATGAGTCCTAAGCCCAACGGGAAGACAGAAGAGCAGCCGGTGGGATAGTCTTAGGGAATATCTTGTAGGTCGTATCGAATGAATTGTGGAGGGTGTGATTGCATCAACGGCTTTGGCATGTTGATTTTGAGGTCCAACTAAAATACAAAATATATCCTTGGCACGGGATCTCTGGATAACAGAAACACTTCGGTTTATTCAAGAGCAGGTGAGGCCCCTCTTTTGAGGCCCTGTGTGGGAGGCCATCATCCAGCAGTGGATAGACAATGGCTGATGATTATGACCCTCTGTGATACAATTCATGTTTGTGTTGAGAAATTGGAAGTCATCGAATAAAGTCATCGTGGCATAGACGGAGCTTTAATTAATCAATTTTATTTACGATTAAGACATTGTCAAGACATCATCTTAGAATGCGATTAGTTTTAGATGATGTACAAATTAAAGTTTGTAAATGTGGTTAATAATAATAATAATAAAAACACGTATTGTACAACCCTTTGTTAATCCACTATTGAAGCCCTCTAAAGGGCCATAAATGCCATACCGGTCATTGGTGATGTTCAACCGGACTTCACTACGACCAGTATCGCCGGATTGGTGAAGGGAGGAGCCGGTGGCCAGGACAAGTCCAGCATTTACTCGCCACTGACGTTAGCCGTGGTCAGGAGGAAATTGAATTCGGGTCACTGGGTTCACAATCAAGGAATCTAACCACGGCGCAACTGTGCAACGCTAATTGCAGTCACAACTCTTTTTTTTTCAAAACATTTGCTCATTTTGTCACGCATATCCTGAAATTCTATGCAAATTTCATTAAAGTGTCTCCAGTAGTTTTCAAAAACGTAATATTTATTGATTAATGGTCTGCTTGGCCGGAATATAAGCGGTTCGATGTCAGAAAATCTAATAAAAAATCAGCGGGCCTGCAGTGTTTGAAATTACTTAATTAAAAAAATTATGGCAGACAATTCACAACACTGAATAGTTTATGAGGATGGTTTTTTGCTAACAAATATTATCTGAACAATCCTAAACGTTTAACGCTAAATAGTATTTAACTCAATCCAAAAGGCTCACTAATGTCACTGGCCAAAGATCCCAAATGCAGAACCATCTAGGATAAAGACGCCATAGTCTTAGCGAGGCTATTATGTATAAACAAATGGACTTATTATTTTTATTATTATTATTACGGGTTTATTACATGCCGTATGGTGAGGCTATTCCGGGTGAAGAGCATCGCTATTATTATGAATTTACATGAGAAGACCGTGACCAGAATCCACCCGGATTACGCCAGATCTCCTCAGACCTCGGCAGCTAAACAGAATTTGAGCCTGGATCTTACATCAATGGGTGACCACCGTACATGACAACAACAAGAATACAAAATATAAAAAAATGCACGGGAATTGTAGTTTACCATGGAGTTCAATAGGCGGTAGAGAGCGGGTGCAGGCAAATCCGCTGTTATCCTGTACTACGCTCCGATCTATGCACCCACTGCACCCTTCATTGGCCAACCCGCACTGGCCATCGTGGAGGGTAGCGAAATCAACCTGGGCAGTTGGGGACGTCCCCGTGCCACGTGTACAAAACGGACGAGATTGTGGGAGCTAAAATTACGGTTATGGTGAAAACGCATGCGTGCGAGGGGGGATAACACTCCACGTCTGCTCTGACAGCTCAATAAACCTACTTGCTTTACCGCCTCCAATTTACAAGCACAATGATGACTCGAAATGCAAACAGCCATGTAAAAGTGCCCTCTGATTCAAATGTGCACGTTCCTGTGGCAGGGTTATGCCCCCCTTGAGACTACCGCTGCTCGCATACCACAGGGCGCTAGCGATGTGACACGAGTTGGATTCCGGGCCACCGCTTGACATCGGCGGCGAATCGCGTTTCAATGCGTCTCAGGACCGTCTCCTCCTCCTCCCGCCCACCCTTTGCCGAGCCCACAACCGACCACTGTGGTGGAGTTGCGGTGAATTAGCCCCCGTGAATCTATAGCGGCGAGAGGGAGTCCTTCATCCAGCAGCCTCCGATGAGCACGGTCGGCTACGTACGGCGCAAAAGAAGTTCAACATACATACATGACAAAGATCCCCCGTCGAGCCCTAACAGATCGCTGGAGCAAGTGCTGTTAAGCGAGCACCTATGTAGGAAGGAAACGGCACACGAGGGGGTTGGTTCACGCCCGGACGCCTTTGTCTCCCTAGTGGCGATGTTTTACACACCGCACCAGGTACTCATTTGAGGCTGAGTCATCCGAGGCGAGGCCCAGGACCGGTTCAGATAATCGTCACGGGTCGATAGGTGCCGTCGTGCGGCGTGTTAATCACTACACTACCGCTCCCCATACATCCACACACACACACGTTGTGACAGGAGGCTTACAAATGGTAAAATGGTAAATGGTACGATAGAGGAATGTAATTATACTAAAAGCGATACTCTCCTGAGAAATGCCAAGCAGAGAATGTTGTTTTTGTGCACGTTTGCATTTGTTCGCTTTTATCTCTGCGTGCTTGGAAGCTGACCTTCGATATTGCCACCGTATCGCACGGCACTACGGAGAAATCGCATTGCCTGAAACACAAAGGCCAAGGATAAGAATTAAACTGTGAATCAACTGCGGTGAAAATCACCCTGCAAGACATTGGAGCTCTACCCATTCAACAACCGCCGTCCTACATCTTCCCCTTGCCTGGTTTTATCTCCTACCGCTCATCCCTTTCCTCTTTCTCGCTGTTTTACGTTGCTTTGGCCGCAGAATGAGCGGAAGCTTGTGAATTCAAATATTTGTTGGGGGTTGACTGAGTCAATCATCCTTCCCAGGAGTCAATACAATAAGTACCACTTTCGATTTAAAGCTTTCGTGACTGCAGGGATTCATCTTCGTGGATCTTTCGGTAAAGTCACGTAGAAAGGAAATAATAAAATAATAAAAATAAAACAATAAAATAAAAGTATCACGGCCACAACGCAAGTAGCCGTACTCTAAGCCTTTTATCTACACCTGAAGACGGCTGCTTGTGTTGTGGCCGAAAGGTCGTGAGAATTGTATTTTATTATGTTTATTTTTATTATTTTATTATTTCCATTCTACGTGACTTTACTGAAAGAACCAAAAAGAAGTACCACTTTGTGAAGCAGTCTAAAACTGAAACTATTTGTTTTTCTCGTCAAGGCCCACTAAGCTACGTGGCTCTTTTTCAGAAGCGACCTGGCTATCACAAATGGATAGGTTATCACGTGGGACTTCATTTCAGCCGAATACTCTGAACGCGTGTTTCTAAATGCGGAGAGAAAAACTGGAGGACCAGGAGAAAAACCCACGTGACCACAGGGAGAGAGACGCAAACTACAAATATACAGCAGCAGGCGTCAGGGTTGGGATCGAACCCACGGCCTCCTGCATACCAGGCGAGGCAGATAACATCTCGACATTGTGCCTAAATGGATATACTTCCCCCCCCACCGCCATAGGAATGTAGAATTTCCACCACCTGCTGTGGAATGCTCTGTAAAAACGTGAAAATAACCAATGGACCAATGTTCATTTGAGCAGGAACTCTTGTTTCTGTTGTTGTGCTGGTTGTGGCGGCTGTCGAGTTGCTGTGGACCATACAAGTGCACAGATCAGCTGCACCCGATCTGGTCACTTAAGACAGATTTGCCAACGCCTTAATGGGAAGCCGCACGGAAACACGTGGGGCTTAACGGCGTTCTGATTAGCCCCGCGTGGACATCTGTGAAAAAGAGCTTCATAGCCCGTCGGATTCCTCCGGTCTACATACATAAATATTCCGATTATCATTAAATTTGGCTGCAAGCCCCGCCAGGCGAGGGCAATATAGCATCGCATCCTTAACTGCATCTGTGCAGACCTTTGAGCAAAGGCGCCCTATGAATAGAAAATAAAATGAGATCGTGTGTCGGTTCTCTCTGAAGGCCCTACTTCACTCGCACATGTGTGAAACATGTGCGAGTCAAACTGACTCGACATGCCAATGCAGGAACCTCTTGAAACAGAGGCTTGGGACTCAACGAGATTGTTCTGAATAAATCACGATCAAATTCCTATTTTTCATACTGACATTATTTTTTTAAACGCACGATTGAAGCTATAACAGCACATGCATCGCTCGTGTATTGTGATCCCTTGTGTGTTCATAATTTAGAACCGAGGGTTGACTGATGCACATGTAAAACAATTTTTATGAAATTTAAAAGTGTCACATTATTGCAATGTGTCACGAAGCGGCGTACGTACGAAAACGAACGGACATTTCCAAAATATATAAAATTATGCCGGTTTATAAATATATTTTTGTAAACGTTGTCTTGCTCTCCTGTAAATCTACTGCTGCATGAAGTCGATCCTCCGCCCTGTGTTTGTTCGTCGGGATTGTGTTACCATACTTCGCCACAACCGGTCAAGGCGGGTTCGGTGACTGTGAAGAACCAGATATCGCACGCCACTCTCTGTTAGCCATGGCAGGGAATCGAACTCAGGTGGGAGCAGGTTCGCAGCGCACTCAGCGGTGATACTAGGAATAAGCAAACTAAGTGAAAGTTTTATCAATGCACGTAGCTCAAGGGACCAATATTAAGAACAAATAACGGAGGTAAGGTAAATATCAGCTCAAACACAAATCCTTATAAAATACATTTTTAAAGCTCTTCATTATAATGAATACCTACAATTATTTTTCATTGCAATTAGTCTATTAATTAAATTATTTAACACAACTGTGATATAATTACATTGTTGCTTGTCTGCCATCCGAACATAATCTCCACTGAGAGCCTCCAATGAGCTGGAATACACCGCCAAGGAACGGAGTGCACTAACCACTGCACCACCAATCCTTCCAGATTGTTGTTCTTAACACAATTCTCACAGATGAAGAGCTCCTAAAGCATCGTTCATGACAACGCGGCAGTAAGTCCAACTCTAGCAAGATTTATTTCAGAAATGTCAGATTACTATGGGAGAGACTTGGCATCCAAAGGCATAGAAAGCTGAAATGTTGGCACATAGCTGCGTTTATCCTTACAACCAATATTTTCGAAATTTGGACCAGAAACATTACACATATGCCTATTAATCAGTTTTAAAATCTGGACATCCGTGATGGTGCTCAATTTAAAATCCATTTTGGATGCCTCATGTATTTAGTTTAATTCATCACCTGGGCCTACGAAATTTGTATCAATATGTTTTAAAGGGACCTGAACAGAAAGATAACTGAATTGTGGACTTTTGGACACAGTGCTATTTCTAACGCCAATATAAAGCGGGCAAAGCCTCTTACCAAGTTACTATATATCTGATCACGCCCCTATGTACCTGTACAGGGTATGGCACGACATTGTCCCAGCTCGTTAAAAAGAACATGCACCGTCTCGACACGAGCAAGGTACACATCAAAACAGTCCTCTTCTTTGACTTTGGATGTAACCTTAAATGCCGAGGAAATCTTGAGAAGGTCAACAGTTGGTGGTTGTAATCACTCTGCTTAGGATTAAAATCACACCCTCCCCTCTCCAATCCTGTCTCACTCCAAACCATCCCTCAAAAACAGACGTGACAGCACAACTTAATGAAGTCTATTAAAATATACACACGTGTATGTGCATGCTCGTGTGAATGTGTCCGTGTGTGCACGTGTGAGTCTGTGCGTGTGCGTGAGTGTGGCGCTGCGCTAAGAACCCGGCCATCCGAATTCGATTCCCGCTCACGTACAACACCGGTGACAATTATCTAAGCCGGTCCTGGGCCTCCCCTAGGTCGACTCAGCCTCAAATGAGTACCTGGGGAGACGAAGGCGGTCGGCCGTGATGTTGGCCACCCACCTCCTCGTGTGCCGCGCAGGCCTTCATAGGTGCTCACTAACAGCACTTGCCCCAACAGTATGTCAAGGCTATACGGGGGATCTTTGTCTGTGCGTGTGCTATTGTGCATGAGTCTCCTGTTGCAAACATGCATTTCTTTCTCTCAAAAGGTGCAGTTCACAACAAGATATCGCCGCTGCTTTGTTTTGTCGATATAATCTCTTATTTCTCCCAGGCACATATATATAAAAAAAATTTTTTTACGGAGTGTTATTATCACATTCGTGTCTGGAGGGAGAGTGAGTAGAGGAAGCAAAAGCTGTATGACTCGCTATTCCATTGAAGGAGAGTCACCCTTTCATTGTACCAGAGTATCAAAGGTAGAGCCACAGACAACAGTCCATGGTTTACAAAAGAAGAAATAATTTCGATTTTTCCGGAAAATTGAAACGTTGAAAACGTAAACACAAGCTGCGGGGAGTAGCTCCTTCGTCCTTCGCTATTTTGATCGAAAAACTTTTTTTTTTTATCTCGGCTTTAAATGGGCGCAATGCTCAATTTCCACTGGCTTCCCCAAGGCAACGGTGGAAATTCCACATTCCCATGGAGCGAGGTCATCTCCCCTAAAGTCCACAACTGTTCATCACTTGCTACACACACCGGGCTGTCACTTACTTAACTGTGTTGATAAGAGCACAATAAATCCATCAACACGATTTGTAAACTTAGAAATATGATGCTCGAGCAGGATTTGAGCTTGCGAGCTTTTATTTATGAGTCAGGAGTTCCAGACGTGCCAAGCAAACGAATGATGATGATGATGATTATAACCATTCCCACAACATGCGTCCTGCCTGTCAACTGTGGTGTATACATTGATCAGAATCTTAATTTTTTACAGAAGGAGGAATCCGATGAGCTATAAAGCTCTTTTCACAGATGTCCAGTATGGGTGGGTGAGAGGCAGGGGGTGGGGGGTATATTTATGAAACAAATTGTCTCAACTGTTGCACAGCGAAATCAAATCGGCAACCACTTGATTGCAAGTCCAGCGTGCTAACCATTAGCATCACGACATTGTCTCTATGCCGTATACATTTATGGAACTCCACACATACATAGGAGAACGGACGTTTGGATGTCCAATTGCGCGTTGCGTTTAGTGTTTAAAAATCATCATCAGAACAATAACAAGTATTGCACGAATGGAACTAGAACTGAACACATGTTTTGATGGAATGTGAAAAAAAAATCATTTTTAAATTATTTAGGTTCACTGCTAATTTGCAATCTGTTAGCCCACGTACCTTGACGTGAGGGGGGGGGGGTTGAGGGTAATTGGCCGTCGGTCCCGAGAGACAGTCTGAGACGCTGGGTTATTAGGCGTCAAATCCTCCACGTGCCGAGGGGAGTGTTGTTGCTGCTTTTACGGTCACAGCAAGTGTTCTTCTTTCCCTCCTCTGCATGAATTCAAAGAACAAAATCGCAGGTTCTGCACGACGTGGATAGCATCAGAGGAAAAGTTCACCTTTCCGAGTTCTGGGAGCAAAATAGCCACCAACGCAACCACTTCTTTTTTTTTACTAACTTTTTAGACAAAAAAATATTATTCTCACGAGTTGACGACACTCTTAAATATCGTCATCGACCCTTTCACTATCCAAACTACACCGGGTAACAAGGGTGTACACAGAGCGTTATTTCGTTGTACGCACAGTATAACGGGAGTCGCCCCAACATGAGCATTTAAAAAAAACGTGGGTCCCTTTTATTGTTTAACAAGGCGCGCGCAGGATAATATATGAACTCAATTCAAAAGCGAATTTATGGACGGGGGGCGGGGAGGGTGTTTGAAAAAAAAAACACTGAGACCTCGATATAATCACGCGGAGCGAATGCCCTCGGGGTTGTGATGCAGTATATAAAAAATAATGTCAATAATTGGGCAAAGCAAGTAAATAATTATTTCCGTTAATTGGATTATTGTACTATCGCTTCGGCGAGTAACAAGCCCGCATTGAATGCGGCCGCTGCATTAATTTCAGCGGGGCTCCGAATCACGGGGTGAAACCAAAAAAAACAGCTGAAAAAAGACATCTATTTGTGTGCGTGCCAACATTGCGGGGAGCGGTGGCGCAACGGTTAGCACGCTATGCTACGAACTCTGCGACGGTGAGTTCGATTCGCGCTCGCGGGCAACAACAGCGAGGATTTTTCTGAACCGGTTCTGGGCGTCCCCTTGGTCGACTAGGCCTCAAATGAGTACCTGGTGGGGTGGTGTAAACATCGACACTGAAAAATGAGAATAAATTGAATCGGAATGGTGGGTGCATTGTCAGGGGCGTATTTATTAATCCGTGTCAAGAAGGAGCCTTCAAATAACTTGGGCAAATTATTAAAAATGTCACATTTACGTGTAATAAACAACAATTGACAATTTCGATTTAAAGCTTTCGTGACTGCAGGAATTCATCTTCTTGGTTCTTTCGGTAAAGTCACGTA
>JAAXLI020003324.1:0-11042 GCA_014621495.2 Entosphenus tridentatus | reverse complement strand
ATAACTAAATTAAATCACGACGTTTCGGAAGCAACACAAGCCTCCGTTATCAGGTGTAACTGCGCCAGTAAAATTACTGCAGCGTGTGAAGAGAGCTATTCATGTACGGTGCTTGTACACTGCAAGTATACAAACACCGTCCATGCAGTGTACAAGCATCGAGATAGTTATCTCGGTGCTCCTCCCTGCCCAGCACCCGATATAAAAACACACGTGTCTTGAATAGCTTTCTTCACACGCTACAGTAATTGCACTGTAGCAGTTACACCTGATGACGGAGGCTTGTGTTGCTTCCGAAACGTCGTGATTTAATTCAGTTATTTTCATTTATTTTTTATTCTTATTTTTTTCACCTCCGTGACTTTACCGAAATAACATTAGAGTATGAATCCTTGCAGTCACGAAAGCTTCAAATCTAGAACCCTGACCGTGAGCGAGCGAGCGAGTGAGTGAGCGGGTCGCCCACTCCGATCACTTGCTCCAGAACCGGCCCTAGACCTTTGGGGGCCCGAAGCAAAATTTGGTTGGAGGCCCCTTTGATGTATGATTTTTTTTTCACCCACTCGCTAGCAGTGACTCTAGGGGGCCCTCTGCTGGCCACGGGGCCCTTTGCAATTGCAAGGGTCGCTTAGTGGCTGGGCCGGCTCTGAGTGTAGTGTATAGTAGTGTATAGTGTAGTGTATAGTGTAGTGTATATTGTAGTGTATAGCAGTGTAGTGTATAGTGTAGTGTATAGTGTAGTCAGAACCGGCCCTAGACCTTTGGGGGCCCTAAGCAAAATTTGGTTGGAGGCCCCTTTGATGTATGATTTTTTTCACCCACTCGCTAGCAGTGACTCTAGGGGGCCCTCTGCTGGCCACGGGGCCCTTTGCAATTGCAAGGGTCGCTTAGTGGCTGGGCCGGCTCTGACTTGCTCCACCCAGCCGGATTGATTCGACGGTTTGGAAACAGTTCAGTGGGATTACCGCCGTTCCGGTCGGATTGAGATATTGGCACAAAAAGCTGCGGTGTGACGCGAAACAAACAGCAGACACAAGTTTTCCTCGCCTTAGGCCAACAGATTACGGACTTACGTAAGGAACGGCGTTAGAGGGCACTACACACTCGTTCTCTGTAAATATCTCGAAGTTGCGTTGGAGTAAAAAAAAATTTTAGTCGGCGACATCCCATGAAATTTCAGTCGAGTCTGCGGATCTAATGCGGAACATTCTCTCTGTGGTCGAGTCGACGAGAGAAGCTGTGCGTCGCGTCGCCCACGATTGGCTATTCGACGTTGGTGCGATGCGCGCCCAATCGCCGCTACCCTCCGCAAAAATGTGCCGGCTCGGCCAATCCGTGAACTCGGTAAAGCTTTCATGCTGCGACTCCGATTAGCACGAAATAAGTTCAACGTGCATCCGTACATATACAGTGAGGGGAAAAAAGTATTTGATCCCCTGCTGATTTTGTACGTTTACCCACTGACAAAGAAATGATCAGTCTATAATTTTAATGGTAGGTTTATTTGAACAGTGAGAGAAAGAATAACAACAACAAAATTCAGAAAAACGCATGTCAAAAATGTTATAAAGTGATTTGCCTTTTAATAAGGGAAATAAGTATTTGACCCCCTCTCAATCAGAAAGATTTCTGGCTCCCAGGTATCTTAGGAGCACACTCTTAAAGGGAGTGCTCCTAATCTCAGCTTGTTACCTGTATAAAAGACACCTGTTCACAGAAGCAATCAATCAGATTAAAATGCAAATAAATTTATTACATTTTTGACATGCGTTTTTCTGGATTTTGTTGTTGTTATTCTGTTTCTCACTGTTCAAATAAACCTTCCATTAAAATTATAGACTGATCATTTTTTTGTCAGTGGGCAAACGTACAAAATCAGCAGGGGATCAAATACTTTTTTCTCACTGTACATGGACAGTGTGGATTATTGCCATTTGTGCTCTTCCTGACATGCACTGCAGTCTCGCACAAAATCACGAAACTAAAATGACCTGAGCCTGCGATGTTAACTCGGGCTCGGTGATTGTCTCGTTACAACCGGTCGTGCTTTGCTCTCTGTTGGCAGTTCACGAATCATCGTGAATGACAAGAATCACTCAATTGGGGTTACACACACAACACAGCAGCAGCAGTAATCGTCGCACACCAAATCCCCCCCCCCCGGGTCACGCTTGCAAATGAGACTCATCCTGGTCTCGCGAGTTCTCACCTGGTCAAACAAAATAAAAAATTAACCCGTAAAAACAAAGTTTTTCACTATAAATCCTTTATATGCGTGGCGGCTAGAGTCCTCTCGTCCTCTGGCTTGAGATGGCTGCCACCTATGGGTCAGATGATTGCAGCGCAAGCATTAAGCAATTGGTAATTAAATCGAATATTTTTGTCCTAAAAAGTGTAAAATTTTGGAAAAAAATTTTCACGAACATTAATTGTCACGCACAACGAGTCTGTATGGAAAATGTCAGCTCGATTGGATCACGGGAAGTGGGTTAAAAAATGACCGAAAGATTTGCACGGTCGTAAGCGCGCAAGCAAGTGAACTTAATATAAAGGATTTTTAAAAAACGTGGCACGCAAAAACCTGATTCACGCCCACTCGCCGCCACCGCCGATTAAGATGCAAAAGCGCTAGAAAGGCCTTGTTAGAAGAATAAAAACGCAGCCCCCCTCCCCTCCCTCGACTTGGCGAAAACACCAAACCCCGACGGTGTACACGTGCTAGAAATGTCTCCCTCCCGTTGCCCCAACCGCGACATCGCCTCCCTCCCCCTCCCTCCAAACACCCTTGCAGACGCCTCGAGAGCCATGAACGCACAATTTATGCGGCCTTGATGCACTCCGCGAGGAGAACGCACCGTTCGGGGGAGCTCGTAAACACGACGCTGCCCGAGCACCACTTGCGCATGAATGTACAGGCCGTTTCGTTCTTTCCAAGAAAGTCCGCGGCTCTCCCGACCGTGCACTCGCGGGGTTCAAACCCGTGAGCCCGACTCTGACGATGTCGAAACCGGGCGAGTTTGCGCGTCTTGGAGCTGCTGAAATGACGGACCCCACGGAGGCCGTGGCGCGCGTTTGGCTGTGTAAAAGCGATACTTTATTGTATTCACGTGGAGAGACGGATATGTGAGGGAGACGTACATCGTCCGGCTCATCCTCTTGGTTCTTTCGGTAAAGTCGCGTACAAGGGAAATAATAAAATAATACAAATAAAACTTTATAAAATACAATTCTCACGACGTTTCGGCCACAACGCAAGCAGCCGTCCTCGGGTGAAGAACAGGTCTGTCAGAAAGACAGCGTCTGAATGAACACCACCAGGCTTGGCAGCGTATATTTAAGCTGGATTGGAGGGGGAAGAGCGCCTTGACAAAATAATTTGCATATCAAGAGGAATTTAGCATATTTATGGGAAATGCAGATATGGGATTAGTCACTACTTGTGGAATGCGTAGGAGGTAGGCGGGGGATTTCAAAGTCATATTATGCCCGTGCATTATGCTGGATAAGCAGCATCAAAGCCAGGGAGTAGTGTTAGCATTAATAAAGGGAAGACATGTTAATCGTATGGAGCTGCAGCAACTGAACCACCACGTAAAAGACTAAAATATAAACTACATCAGTATCATCAGTATACTAAATATTTTACTTTGCCGTTTTCAAGTCGCTTTCCCTGCTGCGCGATGACCCCACCATGCCCCATCGATGTGGTCCGCGTCAAAAGCGCAGACTTCTTGCAGGACACGAGGTACGTGGCCCCTTCCACGACGTCCTGCTTTCGTGTTCTCGCGGCTCTACGAGCACGCAGAATCTCCCATATCCGCCGGTAAACATTTTGAACCGCTCGAAGCGCACCTCGTCGGGAGGGACACTTTGAGAAGAGCCCTCTTCTTCTTGGTTCTTTCGCTAAAGTCACGTAGAAGGGAAGTAATAAAATAATAAAAATAAAACATAATAAAATAATTCTCACGACGTTTCGGCCACAACGCAAGCAGCCGTCCTCAGGTGAAACCAGGTCTGTCGAGGCGACAGCGCCTGAATTAAACAGCACACGTGCTTGGAGCCCTCTTCCCTTCGCCCAGAAATTCCACCGCACACAATGGCCGTGGCCCTGTCGCACACCACACGTCAAGATAGCCACCGTAATAGGAATACCCCGGGCTGCTCTGCACAGCCGTGAGATCACTGTCACACGGGAGATCACAGACGTCGCCAAATGCCACCGCTCCACGCAGACTGTCAGCGGCGATTGTTTCCGTCATTCTCTTGCAATTATCTCGATCAAAGAGCGCAGGTTGGCCCCTGATCCGGCCCCACTATTTCATGACGGAGAGACTCTTTGTCCAGAACAGATCACTAATTTTAGTTGTTGCAGCTGCTGCTCGTTATTGCTCTGTACGGCTCTATGATGTGTTTCTCGGATTGTACCGTACGCTGTTGTCAGAAACTCAGTTCCGTAAAGAAGTTACTGCGCCCCCCCCCCCACGGCCATCCCCACCACCAACACCACCACGACCACATGGAGCGAAACGTCAGACGTTATGGCCGAACAACAGACGGTAAAACCCAAACACACATCACACGGCAATTTTTTTCTGTGCCCCACCGGACACTGGTGGCAAGACCCGTGAGACTTTGGCAGGGAAGCATCCGGAAAAGCGCTGCCCCCTGTCGTGAACACGAGCATGGAAAGCGGCCCTCTAAACACAAACAGAGTGGAGCCAGCAGACAGCGCTGGCAGTGGCAGTGGGAGCACAACCACCCCCCACCCCCCCCCAGGGACCCGCGGAGCCAGAACCCGGGTCCGCCCGCAGGCATCTCCGTGGCGAGGTTCGCGTGCGAGAGAGAGGGCGTGCTCTCGCGACTTGCTTACAGAGTACACGCAACGCACACGCCACCCAGAACCCACCCCGAGTGAATAAATAAATAACTTATTTACATCTTACAACTGTCGCGATGTTTTTCCACCCCCCGCCAAAAAATGTAAACAAGAAAACAAACACGTTCCTTCCGTGTCTGATTCACCTACTTATCGCGTACTTTTTTTCGCACATCAACAAAGCTCCTCGTGTGAACCCTGCCCCATGCGCATGGTTACGAGGTTGAGAATCAACTTTAAATCGGCGTCCACGTTGGCAATGCAACTAACTGCTGGCTCACAGGGGACGCGAGTTCGCCATAGACTCACCCATAGATGATTCACATGCAGAGGCCCATCAGCTACATCATTATCTGCCATGATAAATCCACTGCTGGATGAAGGCACCTGGTTGCATACGAGCCGATTTCCTGAGTCCGTGGCCGACATGAAATCCAAAATGTTCATTTTGGCCGTCACTTCAGACTAGTACACGAGGATCAACATCATTAGACCTCCTTTGCCAGTACCAAAATATAATAATAGGGGTTTTCCCCTTTTTTCTGGCAACAAAATTGACACCTTTTTACAAGGATTCATGTCTGCATTAACCACAAAACTTGCAGTGAAATGCAAACAAAAACACAGTACAGCTGAACGCCTTTTGGCATCCTCTGGTCGGGCACCAATTGGGTTGAGGCTCAAAAGAAAGCCGTCCCTTGGTGTGGACCAATCAGTTTAAAGGACAATGCATATATTATCATAGTGTGTTTTTGTTTGCATTTCGACTGCAAATATTGTGGTTAATGAAGACATTAATCCTTGTGAAAAGGTTTCAGTTTTGTTGCCAGAAAAAAAGGGAAGACCCCTATTATTAGTACACGAGGCTCTATGAAATCATAATCATTAGGGAGCGATTATCTTTAAAAAATCGGACAAAAACGATTGTTATACTCGTAATATGCGTAGAAAATTGTTCGTGTAAGTATTAACAATTATCAGTCGGTTTGCTTTGTGTGTCATGGGTCACCTTTTCTGATGCCACAGGCCACTAAGTTCACCACAACAAATAGAAAATATAGTTTTCATCAAATCACAACCCAAATTTGAGACAACTACTTTGCATGTATGTTGAACCTCTTTCGCACCGCACGTAGCCAACCGTGCTACGTGCCGCCAATGATCAATTTCTCCATGAATATTTTCCAGCTCGCTGGCAGACTAGGGTACGTGTGTGGCTAGCGGCCCATGCCATGGTGAAAGTAAACACTGAAGGCGGTGTGCCCAGGGCTCAGTTTCAGACGGAGCGTGTTCTGGGTCATTGGCAGAGTTGTGGAGGTGGCATGCGACGAGAAGTACGTTTAGATGTGGTGTGCCGGGCACGGATATTTATATATATTTTTCTCCTGGGTCGCCGACCCGGATAAACATATCTGGCCACGAAAAAATACCCATTTACCGTTCTAATAACCATAATCCCCAAAAGAAAAATTGCTCTTGTGACTGAACACATCAGTAGAAACACAAGGATGGACAACACTAAGGAAGGAGATTATAATTCTGGGTGTAACAATGCATCGAGTCGTCGATTTAAATTGATTCTCACAACGAATCCAGCATGAATCGAAGCATGCATGCAATAATCTTTTTTTTTAGTCATTCAAATTCCATGCAAAGAATGTGACAATGTGACGTTCAGGTAAATGTTGTTAAAACTGTTGGAAACGAGACAAAATCTACCGGTGGCACATCTAGAAATGTCCCAAGGGAGGGCGATCCATACATTTCAATCTTGTTAAATTAGGGCCCTACATTAATCATCAGAACATTCAAATTATTTTCTCTGGCAAATATCAACAAATTACCTTTTATATCTCAAGGAAGGGGGGGGGGGATAACCCCCAATGCTCCCACCCCACCTGCCCCCTCCCTTGGATTCACCACCGATTTCAACAGAAAGACGCGTAAAAATGGAATTTGGGTTTTCTCACGGGTGCTCCGGTTTCCTGCCACATGTAAAGCCCTCATTAATTGGTCGACAAACACCTTTATATATTGAGGACCCCAAGAGCTTCGGCAATTGTCGGCGCCTGCTCAATAGCGGTGGCTGCTGCCGTATGTGGCTCCGAGCGCCTACCGAGTCGTTCCCCCACTACGAGAGTAAGCGAATTACTGGTGCGGAACCATGAAATTTTTTTTAATATATATTATTCTTGATTTTAAGCTTTCGTGACTGCAGGAATCCATACTCTTTGGTTCTTTCGGTAAAGTCACGTGGGTATAAAATAAAATAAATCACGACGTTTCGGGCGCAACACAAGCGTGATTTATTTTTATTTTATACCTACGTGACTTTACCGAAAGAACCAAAGAGGATATATTATTCTCTTTATGTGTCGCTGCTCTTGATATTGAGTCAGCCTGGGCTAAGTGGCCGTCAGCCCGAGGTCTCGTAGATGTGGCATGACAGCGACATCTAGTGGTGTTATCACGCAGAAGACCACAGATCGTACAGGCAAATTAACGCAAATATTACAAAGGCTTAAAAGGAAGAAAAAAAACGTCTATTTCCCAATCGACTCGTGGGTAGAACGCACGGAACAAGGCGGTAAAGATGCGACAGTGTGGCTCGATGCGAATGTGAACAGATGACACATGCAGAATACAAAATGCAGGTAAACTAAATAATCTTTAAATATAATTTTGGATGTGCTGTGAAGGGCCATTGCCCGAAACGTCGTCTGTTATACACGAATCAATTTTTGTAAGGCCAGTGTGTTATTGATGAATGTGAGTTTAGACATTGAAACGAATCGTCGTAACTAATCGAAATTGTTGAAGCTGGATGGGGTGGGGGAGTGTGAGGTTGATATTTTACCGTAAGACGCTCTGGAAAAATAAGACGTACCCCAAACATGTGTGGCCGGTGTCAATGAAAGTTGTACGAAAAGTCTCACAAACACACGAGATTATAAGACGAACACCCCAAAACTTTTCGCTTTACATTTCTCATCTTATAAGCCGGGGAAAAAAGGGGGTCAGTGACAAGCAACCCCACATGTCACCAGATGGGTTGAAGAGTGATGAGTCGTTACTCACCGCAACACAGAGTTGTCAATCATCGGTTGTGTGCAAGGTGCAACGACCTCATGTGCATTGCATCGGAGAACATCGGCAAACGCGGAGATTGGCAAATGTGGAAGCGACATTTGTGAGTGGATCATGGTCACGGTCAAAAGCTGGATAAAATTCTGGCCCACAAGTGGCACGAATACTGCGATCGGAATGTGCAAGCTCAATGCCATCACGACGGAAGGTGCCGCTGTGTTTCACGATCAGAATATTTATGCTGGAGGAATCCGATGAGCTTTAAAGCTCTTTTTCGCAAAAGGTGGGCGATGTTGCTGCGTGTAATCCCAATTGATGTAACGAAACCAATTGCAGGTCACATTTCAAAGTTAGAACATGACGCCGTAGGGGCTATGGCCTACTCGTCACGGAATATGTGACGTCCACCGTTACGTTGACAGCATTAACACTCCGTCAGCATTAACCAGGCCGGACTGCCGAATTCGAACCGCGAACCTCTGGGACTTTGACGTTCGCGTTATAGGGCCTCAGGTGTTCGCCTAGACCAGAGGTCGGCAAAGCTACGTCTTTAAAATGACTGCTTTGTGATGTATGTTTTATACCGATTTATATTTGTTTTATCTTCTTGTTATTTTGGTTTGTCAACCCCTGACCTAGACTATCAGTCCATGTGCCGATCTGTTTGCTTGCCTGCCTCTCTGGCTCTCTCTGTTTATCTAATACTATGTCTGTCTCGGAATTGTTGTCACTGTGCCAAACCGAGCAGAGCACCGGGCAGATAAATCATGTGGCTCACTGGGGAGCACAGGACTAGCATCTGCCAGTCACCCGTCGCATTAACCCACGGCACCTGGGTCTGTCCAGCTATGTTTGACCTCCTGCCAGCTGGGAGCCGTCAACACTCCATCATCGGCCACGATCAATCCACTGATAACGACGTAACCAATCCACCCAGTTTGGGGAGGACTCCATCCAACAATGGATATAGATCGTGGGTGAAGAGATATAAACTCAAACGACGGCGCAAAGACGACGAAAGGGTCCCTACTTGCTCGTTGGCTGTCTGTCGTCTTTTTTTCCCGGTCTACTCGCGATCGGCTCCAGCCTCCTCCGAAGCGCCGTGTCGATTCGTGATCAGCCTCCTCCGCCGTTCCAACCACGCGAGCTTATGTTCGCAACCGCGACGTCGATGAACGTGTCACAGACGTGTCCATGACGAGGGCTAATAATGCGGCGAACGATGGATCCACTCACGCGTGCGAGAATCTTGGTTTTGTTTCGCAGGCGCACGTAAACCACGCGCGGTGATCGTGCCACACGCTGGGGGGCTCGTGTTGACCCAGCGTGTGCCGTACGCACAGAGCAGGGCGCAAGCGGGAACGATGCAAACGAGAAGAGTCAGACGATACTCACATAATCGATTCTTCAATGGGTTTCGCGAGTCTGCGTGTGACCATGTATGGAATCTCTTGAGGAATGGCGGAGTATATTTCGATTTAAAGCTTTCGTGACTGCAGGGATTCATCTTCTTGGTTCTTTCGGTAAAGTCACGTAGAATGGAAATAATACAATAATAAAATAAAACATCATTATAAAACATCATTATTATGTTTTATTTGATTTGTTTATTATTTCCATTCTACGTGACTTTACCGAAAGAACCAAGAAGATGAATGGCGGAGTGATCGTTATCACGCCCTGTGGTGAGATGTTAACTATCTCACCTGGTACACAGGAGGTCGTGGGTTCGATTCAGAACCCTGACGACTGCAGTGTATTTAGAGTTTGCGTGTCTCTCTATCTCCCCGTGGTCGCGTGGATTTTTCTCCGGGTCCTCCGGTCTTTCCCTCCACATTTATAAACACGCGTTTTGGAGTATTTGGCTGCGATAAATGTCCACGTGATAAGTCCACGTCGTTGAGCTGTCATTTGTGGGAGGGTCTGTGGTCTCTACATGTGCTATGAAGAAGGGTCATTACCCAAAACGTCGCCTATTGTTGTTATTATTATTATACTGCATGCTGTTCCTTTTAAGGCCACAGTGTTATTGACGAATGTGTTGATGGGGAGTTTTTTCTTTAACCCTTCGGTTGAGATGTTATAACGATTCATCTCCTAGCTATTCCACTGCCACGATCCGGAGTCGAAATTCCATCACAATCAGATAATCTTGTTCGCCTCGTTTGTTTTGTATCTATCCCCCCCTCCCCCCACCTGGCCACAAATGATAGCTCAAGTGGCTTAACGTGTGGACATTCATAGCAGCCAAATCATCTAAATGACGGATCGGTAGCCAAATGAGGGAATGACCCCCCAACTGTATGTAAATACCGGCGTCTCGTTAGCCTACATCCTAAACATTGTCGGTTCTCACGCGAAGATCTGTACAATTGTCAGCCATGGTCAATCTACCGCTGGATGAAGGCCCCCAAACCAAGTCGTCGCCGGCTCTCCTGGTCACGCGATGCAATATAATCGACTCAGACCCTGCGTAGACGAGATTGTTGCAAAATGGGACCTTTTTGTCACGATCAAACGATGAAAAAAATATAAGAATAGGGTTTTACCCTTTCTGGCTATAAAACAAACACTCTTTGGTTCTTTCGGTAAAGTCACAAAAGCACGCTTTCCCACCTGATGATGGTCGCTTGTGTTGCGCCCGAAACGTCGTGACTTATTTTATTTTATACCTAACGTGACTTTACCGAAAGAACCAAAGAGTATGGATTCCTGCAGTCACGAAAGCTTAAAATCAAGATATAAAACAAATGTTAAGAATACTCAAACCGCTAATAAAAAACCTTTTGCAAGGGATCAAGTTCGCATTAAGCACGTGTACTTGTGGTGAACATGTATTATTTATTTTATATTTTTTACCTACGTGACTTTACCGAAAAACCTAAGAGTATGTAAACAAAACACGCTCTCGTAATAAAAGATATGGCATTGTCTCCGAAACTGATTGGCCTACACCAGAGGCAGCCTTCTTAAGGGCCTTGTCTCACCAGTGTCAGGCCAGAGGACACCAAAATGCGAACGGTACCAAGACCATGCACTACGAGAGCATTTATAGCTCAGGGATTATTACAGCACTTCG